>JAPDSC010056856.1:24052-47799 GCA_026290005.1 Latrodectus geometricus | reverse complement strand
TTAATCTCTTTTTGTATATTTTACAAAAAAGAGATTAAAAGAATAATTAATAATATCTAAAGAAATAAAGATTCCTTAGACATTATTTTCTTACATAGAACAAATATTCTATATAACAGTAATAAAAAAATTGAACATAGAAAGAGCTGGTTGTTTTTTAGAATTTAATAAAACCTATTCATCTTCCTCTTACAAAATAATAGGATCAAAATATGTATATCAAATAAAAAATAAAATTAATTATTTTTGAATCTCTTTTTGTATATTTTACTAAAGATTCCTTAGACATTATATTCTTACATAGAACAAAAGTTCTATAGAACAATAATAAAAAAACTGAACATAGAAAAAACGGAATGCTTTTTTTTAGAACTTAAAAAAACCTGCTTAACTTTCTAAATTATACAAAATAATGGAACCAAAATATGTATAGTAAATAGAATATAAAATTTATATAAGCAAATAAAAATTATTTTTTGGATCACTTTTTGTATATTTTATTAAAGAGTCCTTAGTTTCCTATATTTTAATCATGGTAAATATGCAAGGGACTAATAAGATTCGAAATTAATTAAACGTGTCGATATCAATATAATAGTAATAAAAGTTTTATGCAAGCCTATGTTGTAAGTCAATTATTGCAATATATTTTTAATATACATAAAAATAAAAGCAATCTAAAGCAAGAGTTTAAATTCATTTTTTTGGTACTTCCTTTCAGGCTAAAGTCATTACACCCTGCCAACAGCCACGTAATTTCCAATCTTGTTCAAGTGACAAGGTGGACACTTAAATTGACATTTTCTCTCCCAATAAACATCTGTCTTTTTATTTTTTTAGTAATTTTACTTAATATTTTTTAAATAAGAGAAATAATCCAGAATTTCTTTACATTTTTCTTCACGCGATGGCTTTTACTTTTAAGCTAGATCCTAATTTTTATTTTATAATCAAACGATATTTTAGTGACATTTTAAGAAAAAAAAAATCTTAACTTTTTGCTTTTTTTTAATGGCAACAATGTCTTTTCTTATTAATTGTTAGAAAAATATCTGACTAAGTTTCTTTACAGAGTACGATGGATTATCTAATAAAAACTCTGTAATTGATTGTTTAACATAATACTGATGCAACTTTAACCTAAAACAACACTACTTAGTTACAATTAATGTAATCAAATATTTAAATCTAGTTTTTATTATTTAAAAACTATTTAATGATAATATTTCACGAAATGACTTTTCTATCAATTGATTTTAATGCCTATTCCATCAATTTTATATTGCGACAAGCATTTTATGAAAAGATAACTTGTGTTGGATAAATTGATTAATTAGCATGACTTTTAGTATTTGGTATTGTCATTCTTAAAAATAACAAATTTAAGTTTGTTACCTATATTTAAAGACCCAGTCTTACTTAGCTATCGTGACTAAAAATTTGGTCATTTTTTTTTTTTTACACTTTAACATATTTTTTTTACTATATTAAATATTTTTACTATATAAAATTAATCATAAACATTTTTTACTATATGTGTAAAAATAAGTACTATAATTTTTGCCATATTGTGTCTTAATCTTTTTTTATCAATATAATATCTTATCCAAAAAATATATTGAGTTATACAAATATCATCTTATGTATTTATTTTCCTTCTTGAAGATTCATCAGGTGATAAATTTGACATAGATTTGATTTGTTATCATTTGTTTGATTTCATATTTCTGATGTTAAATTACTTCTTGAGTAATTTGTATGTTTATTAATGAAGTTTCAAATTTTTTTTGTCTCACTGTGTCTATTAACAAACATATAAAAAATACTTCTTAATTCATAAAATATGGACAAATATCCAAAAATCAACTACTAAATCGAACCTTCGCCAAAAAGAATCAAATAAAGAATTTGGCATAGATTTATTATTTTTTCCCTATTTCAATATGGATTAATAATTATTAATATGGATTTATTGATGAATTCATACAGCTGTTAATGAATGCCATATATTTAACTTACTGTGCTTTATTTCAGTCGATACGATTTTCTTAAATTTTTCAGGCTCTTTATTATAATCGAATTTTAGCATCTGTCATAAGTATTAAGATAAATAACTTAAAACAACACTACTTAGTTACAGTAAATAAAGAAATAAAATATTTATCCAAGTTTATTTTTTAATTCCTAATTTCCATCTTTTCATCAATCTATCACTATCAATCCACACACAAACAAATCTTAAATTCTATTAACAAAGCACTTAAAATGTAGTTCAAAAAAGCATAAAAACTACAAGGTTGAGATGAAAAATTTTATATTTAAACTATTCGGATCCCTTTCCTTTACAAGAAATAAGAGTACATATATATACGTAGAATCTACACTCTTTGAATTATACATAACATTCATTTTGAATTATACATAACGTTCATATAAATTCATCCGATGACAATCCAACAACATTTGGGAAGAAAAATCAATAATTCGATGTCAAGTTTTTGCCACCTGATGCTTTTTTGGAGAAAGACAGTTCCTAATGCGATTTTGGTTATGTGTGCATATTTAATTATTCAAGATTCTTTTTTTTATTTCGATACGCCTCCTATACGATAAAGTGATACACATAATGTATAACATTCATTAACAGCAAAAATATTCCTTTGGTGGTAATTCAACACCATATGCAAAATCAATCAAAAGATAACTCATGAAAAAAAATTAATACAATCTATGCCAAAATTCCCTATTTGATGCTTTTTAGAGAAGGATGATTCATGGAGTCACATTTATACATATTTTTAATCATTAGGTGATACTTTTTAGAAACCAAATTAGTAAATCTATAAAAAAATCAAACTAGTAAACCAAATTAGTAAATCTATAAAAAATCAAACTAGTAAACCAAATTAGTAAATCTATAAAAAAATCAAACTAGTAAACCAAATTAGTAAATCTATAAAAAATCAATTTAGTAAATCTAACTAGTAAATCTATGAAAAAATCAAATTAGTAAATTAAATTAGTAAATCTATAAAAAAAATGAAACTAGTAAACCAAATTAGTAAATCTATAAAAAAATCAAATTAGTAAATCTACAAAAATTTACCACGTAATAATCCTAAAAGAAAGAGGTATATAAGGCGACCATTGTAAACACGCTTACTTCATTAATTATAAGGTATTTTTGCCAGATATATATTCGTTATATTGATGTACATATTAATGATAATTTTTCAATTTAATTCTCATATCCAAAAATTTATGAGAAATATGTTTATTTCACGTGTTCAAAATAATTCTCCTTTAAAGTGAATTTCAAATCAATAAAATATTTTTAAACAGAGTCTAACTTATTTTTCATTAAGATATTATCTCTCATTTCATTATTTGTATTGAAAATGCATACATTTCGTATGTGGTTACAAGAGTAATAAAAAATATGTAGTATAGTGATGAAAGTTCTAGTCTTGTATTATAAACTTATTAGTTTTTTAGCTGTTTGAGTGTCTAAGTCTGCAATTATTTGTAATAATTCTACAAATTTAGTATAACTTTGTAACAAATCAATATTTGTTAATGTTTTGCCAATTAATGTAGCAAATGCTACTTTACTAATTAATAAGAGTATATTACTAATTTCACAAGAGATATAATAACAAGTACTTGTTATAATACTTGTTATTGTATATCTTATTATTGTTACTCGTTATTGTAAGTTGTTAACAAACGATAACAATACAAGTATTTATTATTGTATTTTTTTACTCCACTTGTTATTCCCTCTGAATCTCTTTACTCTACATTTTATCTTGATACAATAACAAGTACTTGTAACAGTATCACTTGTTGAATTTATATTATTTCTTACGTTATATTTGCATTGCAATGTACATAATTAAATTTTATTTACTACAATATTACAAAACATTAAGTATTAATTTCAGTGCCTTAAATATCGCAATAGTTATAATATGCTAAAGAATAATGTAATATAATATTCATAGGAAGTAATGAATTTACGAAGAATAATAGTTATAGTAAAGTAATGAATTCATTTCATTCCATTAAAACTGATTTAAGTATCATTTTGATAAGTTTTTGTAGAGTAAATTAAATAAATGACATTATTATACTTTGATAAAAAAAAGAATTGAATTTTGCAATTCTGTTTCCTTTGCTCCAAGAAACAACTATTGTAAAGGAACTTATTTATAATTAAATTTTAAAAAAATTCTTTCTTTAAATAAAGAATGAATTAAATGTGGAGGAGTTTTTTCATAGACATTAGGATTTAAGTATCTTATCAAGATGTTAAATAATAGGTATGATTCCACCGAGAGAAGCATTTTACTTTATTAGTTTGCTAGTGTAATCAGTAAGAAATCTTTTATAGGATGGTAATTTCACGGAAGGTTTGACCTAGGGCGAAATTTCACAAAACAGTGCTTATAGATACTGAAGGAAGTTATTGCTATTCTTAACAATTTGAGTATCCTATCTTTTTTTTCAAGATAAATATTTTCATTTATTTCGGATACTAAGATAATCATGGAAACGGATGAATTAGTAAGAACAGACTCATGGATAAGGGAGGAGTTAAATAAGAACATACTAATGGATTAAGGAGGCATTGGATAAGAGCAGGCTCATGGATAAGGGAGGATTTTCTTAAGAACAGACTCGTGGATAAGGGAAAAGTTGGATAAAAGAACAGACTCATGGACAAAGGAGAAGTTGCATAGGAACAGACTCGTGGATAAGGGAGGAATTGAATAAGAACTGACTCATGGATAAGGAAGGAATTGAATAAGAACCGACTCCATGGGGATAAGGGAGGAGTTGAATAAGAACTGACTCCATGGATAAGGGAGGAATTGGATAAGAATAGTCATGGATAAGGGAGGAGTTAGTTAAGAATAGACTCATGGATAAGGGAGGAGTTGGTTAAGAATAGACTCATGGATAAGGGAGGAGTTGCATAAGACAAATTTCTGGATAGGAGAGGAATTGGTTAAAAACAAACTCATGGTTAAGGGAGGAGTTGGATAAGAACAGACTCGTGGATAAGTAGAGAGTTGGTATGTGAAAAGTCTCACCTAAAACTACGACATCCTGTTGAGCCATCAGCATCTCTCTGTCGTTGGTGGCAGTGCAGGTGTAGGTACCGTTGTCCTGCCTACGTAGGGCGCTGATAGTGATCGTGGACAAGACGCGCACATGGTCAAGGGCGTCCGCCTTAAAGGTCAGCCTGGGGCCCGCATCCAACAAGGGCACATCGGGCCGGGACCAGCTCACGGTCGCCCTCGGATATGACATGGCCACACATGATAGCGTCACCACACTGTGCACAGCCACAGAAGTCACGTTCGATCCAACTTCTAAGTTCAGGGGCACTGAAACGAAAAACAGCCACATTAACTCGAAATCAAAATTTCTTATTCATCCTTCAAATAAAATGAAATGTGTAAATTGTTAATTATGTCATAATTGTAAAAATGCATATGAAATTTTTAAATGACTAAAATATCATAATAATTATGATTTGATTTTAAATTAATTACGGACATTTTTCTTTATTGTTGGTGTCTTGTGCCGAATTCATGATGTTGGCTAGGTGGGCAACATGGGGTGCACGTCACCACTTTTCCAACTGAACCGTAATTGGGTGGGGAGTCCTACTTCCTTAGTTACACACATGCCATTGGTTTCCGTTTATAGGGTAGGTAACCATTAACAACAAATTCATACTTGTAAAGGACAAAAACTGGAGAGAAAAAGAATGTACTTCCCTGCCAAACTAGAATTCGAACCATCTTTGCAGTCAGCCACGATGGGTGTGGGGCATTTTTCCTTATAAAAATGTACATGTCCATGAAATCCAGAAAATAATTTAAACTCAAAAATGCGTATTTTATTAGAACATTAACTTAATTTTACAAGTATTATTTATAAACTTTACTTTAACATTAACTTTTTCCATTTATTATAATTTTTCCCTTATTTTCTCTCGAAACATTACTTTTTTCCTTTTTCATCATTACTTTTATCTTCTTTAAAGTTAATTCTTTTCTTTTTCAAAATTCTCAAATTAAAGAATGGATTAATTAGTCTCTAAAAAATATTTAAACAAATTTGAGAAGTAGTTTGATTTTAGATTAAATCAAACATTGGTTTAAAAAAGCTGTCATTACAAGAAATATCAAGAAAACTGAAAATTAATGAACAATACAAATACTACAAAGAAACTAGGCACCATTTAAAGAATAAACGAGTATGAATTAACATAAGACAAAAAATTGTTCATGTGAAATGAAGAGAGTATATATCGTACAATCTACAATACTTTAATGTTTATCATAAGAAAAAGTCAAAAGCTTAAAATATTATCAATTGATTCATCTAAAAATAATCAAAGTCGCTCAAAATATAATATATTTTATAATATAGCCAAATGATTAAAATAAAAATAATAAAAGAGTATAAACAAGTTCAAAGGCAAAATTGTACCATATGAGTCAAAAATCCGTGGCTATCTACCTAAGTTTATAGATTCTATAGAACTATATCCTATAGAATATATGTACTATAGAAGAAAAAAGCCAATATATTTAAAAAATTAAGTACAGGAAATAAAACAAAATGGTAAACATTTATACTAAAATAATCACGATATTAAATTAATTTAATCTTTTTACTTTCGTAATTTTTAAAAAATCTATTCTAAGTATTAACATCTCATAAAATTAAAGTCATTATGAATGAAATGAAAATGAAAATCTTGTAAAAAAAAAAAAAAAAAGAACTGGAATACTAATACCCATAAAGGAAACATGGATTGAAATAGATACCGAATTCTCTTGTTAAGGATTCTCTCGTTTTGAGAACAGGAAATATAAATCAACTCGCAACTGTCAGGAGACAAAATAGAATTCGAATTCATCGCTGCGTCATAATATATATGTAAGGAAATATGATTTCTAGAGGAGTTGAAATTTGACGGAAATTATAATCAGTAGACTACACAACTTTCAACTATTTCGATACTCTAATATTTTATCCAATAAATTATTAATACAGATTTAAAGTGTACTTAAGTATCGAGTTATCAGGGATATCCCCATCGGAAATTCTCAAAATTGAAAATGAATAATTCGAAAAAAGAGAAATTTAATTAAAAAAAAAAAAACGGTAATTGGTTTTTTCATTTTAACTGATTTTGATGATAAATAATCTAGTTCAAATCGTGTCAAAGAGAATGGAAGATTTAAAAAAAAATTACCTCATTTATTAAAGTAGTTAATATTATATTAAAAAACAATTGTAAAACTTAATTCCCTTCTTTTAGAAAATTTACCGGGCTTTTCTTAACTGAATCAATATAAGTAATAGAGGAAAACTAATTAACACTTTAACAGTTGTCTAATCTGATATAAAGTTTAGTTAAAATTATTTTATTTTTGGATATCATAATCGAGTTTAAACTACTATTAAGATGTTTATTTAAAATATTTCACTAGAAAAACTAAGTAGAGTAAAACGTAGAAGGTAATACTTGTATAAAACTTAATATTACCGTCCATGCTTTTTTTGCGTTGTTTTTCTACGGAAATACTTTTAAATAAATATCTTGTGCAAAACTAATATTAAGTTTTGTAAAGTAATACTTTTAAACAGACAAAAAGTAAAACATAAAATAGCCTTCTATGTTTTTTTCTGAAATACTAATAGTTAGTATTTAAGAAAAAAACATAGAATTTATAGTAATATTTAAATAATTAATTTTCATCTAAGTTAATATTACCTACGTATTTATAAGTATGCTTAAATGATAATTTATTTTATTATTATGTGTTTAATTTTAATGTTAATTTATTAAATTAATTTTACTTGAGTAATAATTAAAGTAATACTCAAATATAAAATATGTACAAGTAATACTTTTATTATAAGTACTTATTATTATTAATATTACTTATGAGTTTAATACTATACTTTTTATTTAAGTTTCACGTTGGTAATATTTAAATTTTTCAAGTAATACTTGCAAAATTTAAATATTACCTAGGTAAGTAATATTTGTAAAATTTAAATATTGCCTTCTACGTTTTTGTTCTATTTTGTTTCTACGGAAATACTTTTAAATAAACATCTTATTGGTAATTTAAGCTTAAATTACATGACGATTAAAAATAAAATAACTTATTTTTTAAATAAAATATTATATATATATATATATATTAGAAAATTAAATTTAAGTGAATTTTGAAACTTCTTGCTTCTTGAAGTTATTGATGACTTATCTAGAAAAAATTTTATTGTAAAAGTTTATGTTAACGTACTTTCACTAAAAGCTTAATTTTGATATTCTTGAGCAAATTTGTGCTTGGATAATTAATATAAAGGTAAACCAAAGAGGAATTTAAAAATAAAGGTTTAACAGAGTTTTAATTTTGGAAATATTACATAAATGGAATGAATGTTTTTAAGTATTGAATACATTTAAGTTATTAAGAAGTATTTGTGTATGAAAAAACTGAGAATTATTATTATTTTTATTATTTAACAGAAATAGTATTATAAATCATGATAGAAAGTTGCTTTATGTACAAGAAATTAAATGATCTCCTATTCTAGTAACATTTTGGTTTGAAAAAAATAATAAATATTAGAATGCTTAGAAATATCCATTAAATTGATTCATTTTGAGTAGTTTTTTTAAACAAATGTCATATGTGGTTATACTTTGCCAATTCCACAAACTCAGCTAAGTGAAAATATCGTATTTATCGAAAGAAGTTAGAATATACTCTTAGTATTAGAATTGGAGATTTGTCTTCTCTTATTTCGTTGTTGATAGAAGAAAGACTATCCTGTACGATTACCACTTCAAGTGAACTGTATTCTACACAAGTTGTCAGCCTCCGTAAGTAAGACAATGTTGGGCATCCTTTCAACGGTCAGTAGTCCTCACTAAGAACAAGAAACAAATGTAGAAACCGGTTGGGCATCATTCACAAATTGACACGAAACAATGATAAATGGACGGTCTATGCAGGAAGAGGGGAAAAAAAAAGAGGAAGCAGTGAACTGAAGGGGGGAAAAAAAGGAACAAAGAAGCTCCGGATCGGAGGAAAAAGAAATATTAGAACATGCAATCCCACAGCAGTTAAGAACTTTTTTTTTGTTTTGGCTGATTGTGTGCGCCATCTAGCGTGTGACCCATTAACAAGGCTAAATGTTCGTACGTCTGTACCAGTTTGTTGGTGATAAATGATCAATCATAGAAGCAGGAAATAAGGGAGTGGAAGAAATGGGAGTTGCGTTACGACTGAGATGAATAATTAGTCTCATGTTTTACCACGGTCAAAAAAAGTTCCCATTATTCTTGGACTTCTTGAGATTTGTGCCTTATCTTCCTTTTTATCATACAAAAAAATGGTAATATAACAAACTGACACACACTTATCTGTGTCACTTTTACTGTATTAGATATTTAATCCTACACTAGGTACAAAGAGTTTGAAAATTTAGAATACTCTTTTGATAATTACAATTGAATTAAGAAAAAAAAAATGGTACACTGTGTTTTAGAAATAAACTAGCTGCAAATCGTAAGATAATGGCAATAATATAAATTTAAAAATATCTTCTTATAAATGGAAACAAATAAATTAAGATAATAATTTAGTTGAAGTAAAAATTAAAGAAAATAGGTTCCTTTAATAAAAAACAGCTATTAAAAGAGACATCTTTATTAATATACATTAAGTTAGGGAAAAAGAAATTCATTATTTAACTTTGTGACTTGTTTCGGATTCGCTTTGTACAAAGGCTTAAAACTGTTTTAAGGTAGGTTTTTCAGGTCCTGGGCGAAGCTATGTCTTTTAAAACGTAATGAAATAACTATTAGTTCTGTTTAACCTAAAATATAAGAGAGATTTAAGTCAATTACCTTAAGATCATATAGATTGGGGGAAAAGAAATCCATTATTTTTACATGAATTCAAGTCTTTATTTACATGTTTTTGATTAGTTTTGTGTAAATGATTTCAACCTGTTTTGTGGCTGATCTTTAGCTTCTGGACTGCAAACTTGCTAGTCAACTTCGATCATTTTTGATATTTTATCGTCATTTTCGACAATGCTGTACTCACATGCTAAATGCATCTTTAACATCAAAAATACCTGAACTGAATCGACAAAATCAGGCCAGATTTGACTTTGTGACTCAAATTTTAGCTGAGATTTACTGTACGGTCACTCATGGCGTGAGTTTTCCACATTTTGTGATAAATAACATTTTCTGGCAACCCAACCAATTACGACCAATCAAGCAGTATTTTTCAATATTCTGCTTATTTTTAGACATCGCTTATGCAAAATGGCGAGATTTTTGGCGATATTTTGAAAAAAAAAATCCCGAGATTGACCCTCGTACAGTAGACCTTTACCCACATCTGAATGAATCAAAATCAAAAAAACAGCGGAAGAATTTTTTTAATTTCAAATGTCACCGTCTCAACGAGTATAAATCTGAAATTGTTTGGAAATACCTCACGACATATCGATCACTAGAGGCGTCTAACGAAAAAATAATGGATTACTTTTTCCTTAATTTAATGTAACCTTTTTTCTGTTTGATAAAACTGAGTTAAAAAAAAAAGTTGTACGTAATGGAATAAAATGTTTATTTAAATCAGGCTGACTTAATATACAGTCTCTGGCTAACTAAAGATGGCTTTGATTCATTTCAAAATTTTGATTAGGGTCTTTTTAATAGTTAATTTAAACCATACTTAATGTTGATTTGAACTCGTTATAAAATTGTTTTTTTTCATGATCCTCATTTCTTTCTCTCTCTGCTTTTTGCAAGAACAGAAAATTGAGTTTTCCATCCCTTCAAAATTAAGAGGAAAAATATTAAAAATAACTATATTTACAATTTTTTTCTTTTTCTTTCTTTTTTTGAAAAAAGTGTTGTTTTTGCACATTGCAGAGAATATATTTTTATCTTTCTCTATTCGTACCCAATCGAATGTGGATGAAAAAAATCCAGTATTAAATCTTTACCTTGTTAACTAAATAAAAAAAATTTAAGCTTTTCACTGTTCACTCTAATAGATTTTAGCAGTTGTATACGCGTAACCACAATTTGTTGCTCAAAAAAGATTTGTAAATAAAGCTAAGTTAGCAGTAAATGTAAAAAATTTAGTAAATACCATTATTTTGCCTAATTTCATCCACCCACTAGTATGTTATATAATTTTCCAAAAGTAACACAACACATTTGCCAGACTTTTGCTTACTTTGTAATCTTCCAAACAGATAATCTGAAATTTTTTGTAAAATATAAAAAAGAATCACCCCAAATTTACTTCAAAATTAATGAAAATATTCGATTCCTAGCATTTTATTATCATAAGCATTCATAATACTTTAAGTCTTACATTTTATTCTTTTATCAGATGTTCTGAAAATAGTTAACATAAAAAATGAATAAGAAAAGCCTGAATAAGTAGACATGCACACACAATAGGTAATGGTAGAAAAAAAAAAACATTGCTTCTTATTCAAAGAAAGCAATTGTGTGTGTATAACAATTAATAAATTCCAGTAAAAATGTTTTAAGGAATATATATTTGTATAGAAAAGAAAGTCTTGGTTTACTTATATATTATATATATACCTCACTATTTTAGAAATTTGTGACAACTAATATTTCAACAATTACTAATATTTTTTTTAAATAGTTGAGCTATCAATTATAATTCTATAAAACAAGATACACATCCGTTTTGGATGTGTATCCTGAAGCACATCCAAAACGTGTGAAAATTTGTCATTGGATGTGTATCCAGACACACATCTGTATAACAGGATACACATCCATATATTGTTTGGTGTGACAGTAAATAAAATACGTCTGATTATATTGATTCCTACTGTTTGTAATTAAAGCTTTAATATAAATTAATATTTTAATTAAAAAATAAACAATATTCAAATATTAAAAAGATTTAAAATATAAAAATTGGTAACAAAACAAAACACAAATTATTTGTGTACTATTCAAAATGTTATTTTTTATCGTTTGTACTTGAAAATCTTTGGCAGAGAGATTATGCTGTGCTATGCTATATCTTGGTTTACAAATTCCATATGCTTATGCTAAATTTAAATGTTTATATTTATAGATATTGGTAAATTCCAAGTTTATTCAAAAAACGTACATATCATGACTTTTATGTGCATAAAAGCCGTGGTGGCCTGATTAGTTAGGGAGTCCTTCACGTTACCGGAAAGTAGTGAATTCGAACCCCTGATTAACCGAAGATTCCTTGTGTTAACTAAAGGCAGCTGGGGCACTTCAAATATGTCGTGGTCGCAGTGTCTTCCGAGTGAAATGATACCTCTAGAGTTGGTCAAGTAGTCAGGGGTCTTCTGTTAATCCCCGATTCTAAATTACGAAGAGCTGTATCCAAGTAGCTGGTAAAGCCCAACTCAGGGCTAGATACAGGAAAGCATGCTGATCAACAACTTACATGTACATAAGATAAAAGCTAATTTATATTTAAAAATAAGCTAAAGTTATATCTTTCATAAAAAAATAATGGTTAATGCTAGTTTACATTAAACACAGATGTAATGAAATTGCACGAGTTGTACATATTTTAATTAAATTCCTAGAGAAGATATCTCTTTGGTTGAATAAATATTTTTGTACAATTTTTTGAAATGCATTAATTTTATGCAAAGGCAGCTATGTTGTCAGTATTAGTCCCTAAACTTAACTTTCGATAAAAAAAAATGCAAATGTATGTTATAAAATGTTTTTCATGTTCTATCATTTAGGTATTTTCTGATATAAGACCCATAAAATAATTTTTGAAATCTTTAAATGACAACACGTGAATATAAATAACATTAATCTGAATGCCAAGTTTCTGGAATAATAATGATCCAAATTTTATGAAAATTGAATACAATTATCTATTTTAACAAATTAAAAAACATTCTGATTCTATACAGAATTACATAAGTTACAATTAATTCTCAAGCATTAATATTAAATTAATTCATGGACATTTTTGACTACTGACATTTGTCATTTTTTTACGATAAAAAATGAACAAGACAAAAAAGAATTTCATGTGAATATGTTTCCAGATTAATACTATGTATGTCAAATATATATAAAAAAAGATATTATATTTTAATTGGAAAAAAAATCATGAAATATGTTATGCTCTCTGAAACAAAAATATACAGTCGAGAACATGGATTTAGAAATGTGAATTCTGATTTTTCCAAGACATATGTATAAAATCTTAAATAAGTATGAAAATATTTCATTGCTTAGTACTACGTTCACAGATGTCGAATTCTCAGCATTGAAATATCGTTCTTATTGTATCATTTTAGAAATGAATAATAAATTTTTCGTCAAGAAATATTTCAGGCACTCCACTGTATGTTGTTACTAATTTATTGCTTTCTGAAGAATACTTGAATTTCATGTTCCTTCCTGTACATTTTTAATTCAAGAGAAATTTCAAAAGAATCTTTGCTGGACATCGAATTTTAATGAGTTATTTATAAAAATATTAAGAAATAAATTTTTCTATGAAAGAAATATTTGCATCAGGGAAAATTTATTTGCCACAAATTCATGAAATACTCGAACTCTGAAGTTTTGAGTAACAAAAAATGGCATTTGTTTTTCTAAAAATTATATATATATATATATAATTTCATGTTTTTTATGTGTTTTAAAGATAAATGTTAGTGATTTTTTGTAAAAGACACTTTTCAAGTTTATAATACGAATTCCATTTCTTTGCCAGGAAAAAAAATTAAAAAAAATATACTTCTATCATCTTTAAATTTTGCTTAAGCATTTTTACACATGATGTTTTTTTTTTATTTCTAATGGCAGGCACCCTTGAGCAAGTAAGTATATTAGCCCATTTGCAGCAACAAGGCCGGAAACTGCTACTCATTTTATCGTTACCCGGTGGGCACCTGTGAACCAAGTCACGGAAGTACGAGTAGCATCGCCCAAGCCACACCACCACAAACCCGTTTATAGTGGGGGCCACATTCATCCATCATCTGAGGAAAGGACAAGTAACACAGAAAGAGAAAGTGCATCCATGCCCGAGCCGGAATTCGAATCCAGGTCCTCCCCATCCGTAGTTATGCTAACCACTTCACAGATTGGGTGGCACACATGATATGTACAAGTAATTAAATTTTAAAAGCCAGTAAATGTTAAGTCAGGCCATAAGGATCATTTCCACAACTCGGTTGATCTAAAACCCGGTATCAGTTGCAGAAAATTTATCTTTTTTCATTGTCTCAAAGACAGCAAAAATGCCATTACGATGTTGTCGAAGAGCTAAGAACCAATTAAAGGACGATAAAAACAGTCAGAAAGTCGAAATGCTGAATGGAAAAACCGAAATATAGACAGAATAATTTCGAAGAAATGTTCGGTGGACAATCAGAATAAGAATGCTACTTATATAAATAAAAAAATTAGTTCAATTTACAGTATTTGTAATATAAATTTAAGTACCCTCACTTTTATTTAAAACCAAAACAATTTAGAAAACTAAGAAAATCTATCTAAGAAATAAAATAAAAATAGGAAACTACTTATATATTATCAGTCTCTAAAATTTTAATATGCTTATATACATTATAGGGTATATTTAAAACGAAAAACATTGTAAAAATTTGCGTGTAGTTAAATATAAACCATTATGTAAATTTACTTTTTAAAACATTTTTCCAAAGACTTAGCAAAATTGAGTATGTTAAAACAATATTTGATTAAGGATGGAATCTTTAACTTAATATTCAAAATAGGAGCAGGGGGTGTAATCTGTGAAAGATGCAGTAAAAGTGAAGTGATGTGAAAACATGAACTTCTCATAAATCAATCCAGTGATTAACTTGATGATACCGAACCGTATCTTCCCAGATTAGGAGTGTTGTATTTCTCTGGCGATGAGATGCATATTTAATAAGTGTGCTTGCACCTCATTAGCTGGAGATAATCGTTTCGAAACATTATCTCAACTGTCTCAGCCCGGAAGTCAGTTTGAAATTATACACGGATAAGTGGACGAAATGGTCATTTTGCAAGCGCTTGGTGAACGTCCGTTGCCTACTTAGAAAATAGAAGCAGTTTTGAATAATAATCTGCGAGTATATTTCTCTAAATTAAGTATGAATTAACTCGTGCATGGGTAAAGGTTGAAATCGCTGTGTATTGTAAGTTAATGTGGTTGCAATCGGCTGGAGTTACAAGATAATCTATTCGTAATGTACCGAGATGTAACCTAAAACGGTGACACGTTCATGAAATTTGAAACCACGTGTCATGTTGGCATTGGAACTGGAAACGGTCTCACCAGGCTTTCTTAAAGTGAACTTGCATTGGCTTTGCAAATTTAACAGTTGAAGACCTTATCAATTTTTCTATATTGGTTAATGAGGTGTCACGTGCACTTCCGATAGGAAAGCCATCAATCTTTCATGGAACCATAATATAGTTCAATTAGAAGCTAAAAATATTCAAATCCTTTTCGTTAATAAATAAAAATATTTATTAATGATATTCGAAAAAATTTAGAAAAATGTTATTTGGAAAGTAATACTGAAACACTTTCTTGGACAAAATATTTAAATACAAGAATGTTAACAATATTACACCGGTAAACACATTTGTTTTTTCTGTAGTTTGGGTACAAACTCATAGACATCAAAGATCAGGATATTTATCTGTGTTACTTGGTAGAAAATAATTATATTTATGAAATAGCTTTCTATTTTAAAAGAAAATAGTTGAAGAAAATAATATATTGATAAAAATATCACTTTAAACGATACTAATATCGAAACGGGTACACTTTAGTTATTCTCCTTTCAATATCCAATATATATTTTCAATTGTAGTTGATAATAGATCTGAACAGCGTCATTTAATAGTATCGATAATTTTAGTGGCTTTTTCGACGTTAATAAAGGAGTTTGTAAGAGTTTAAATGTACTTTATCCACAATTTTTAACCTAAAATCTCAGAACTTCTAGGTACAAAATGTTTCTTTAATAACAAATAACTTAATGAAAAATAATTAAATTTTATGCTATTTAAAAGCTTAAATTTTAACAAGATTTACTAAAAAATTGAAGTGTTTAATTTAGTCAATTTTATTAGAGTTTTGAATAACATAAAATGGCAAAGATAAGATCCGAAAATATTTAGTCTTTTAAGCCATCGCTTTGGAATTTCAAGTTATTTTTCAGGAAATGCTTTACTTTTATAATGACAGCTGCGAAATTTTCTTCTCCTCACGTTCAATATATAGCTTGACTCATTTCATTTGAGTATCACTCTTTTCAATTCGGAGAAATATTTCCTATAATACTCTATCATATTTTAGCAGGCAAACGCTTTTAAAATCGTCAATTGAAAAATGCAATTTCCAACCCTACTTTAGATAAATGGTATCGAAGCAGAATTTATTACGAGTTTCGAAAAATATTCTGAAGCCATCGATTCCAATACATATATAATACACCCACACACCTGCAAGTCGATAAACATTTGCTTCGAGGAAAATCTTTCTGGAAGATGGATATTAATGGACCTTTCTTTGTTGTCAAAAGATTCGCGCGCGTTCCTGTTTTTCTCTCATCTGCTCAAATTACCTGACTTCCCACCCCCTTTTCCCTTGATTCTCCCCACCCCACCGAAAACACTTGCTAATTAATGACTTCAACTAATGAACGCTTCTTCCAAATTAGCATAAATATTACATGCATTGATACCCCTAATAAATCAGAGGGAAGTCGTCAAACCTGGGGGATTGTTTCGTTTGCCATTTTTTTTCTGGCTACCTTTTAGTGAGGCGTTTGACAGGTTGGCAGTAGATTGGTTCGATTTGGCGAAGAACAATGAATATTTTATGTAGTTTTAAGCTCTAAGTTTTAGCAGTGATTATCGGAAGGCGTCAAGTTGTCGCCTGAAGTAACTGGAAATGCAGCTGACGTTCTAAGATTCTTTTTTGGCGACTTTCCGTTCGGCGATAAGACATCTGGAATTCTCGCAGATTAATGGTGACGGATTTCTCTACTGAAATGACCAAAGTTTTTATTGCTTCAGAATTTAAGCAGAGATAAATGAAATTAACTTTAGGTGGATAAATTTACTTAAAAGTTTGTCCTTTCTCTTTAAAAACTTACACGAGTGAAAATTCTTCTCACAGAAAATCTTTGAATAAGATAGAAACGCGATAAGAAACTTGGAATCTATTGCATATAAAATGGTTTTATTAGCCTTAGCTTTAAGACTTTCTTTTCTTTGAAGAGGAAATTTTTTGATAATCGAAAGCATTGGTTTTTATTTTGCGATATTCATTATTTGTTATTTTGTTCGTCATTTTGCGAAATTAAAATTTGACCTTATCCATATGAAAATATATAAATGTCAATAAACTTAATTAATGAAATGTATGTCCCAATTAAGGATATTTAACAAACTTTTGATACCCCAAATTTTATACATTTTATATTTTACTTTATATAAAACATATTAAGAAAAACCAGTCTTGATTTTAGTTAGCAAGCCAGCTAACGAAAAATAAATTTTTGCATTCATACATTTTTAAGACACATTTTTAGGAAAAAAATATTGTTTTAAGTAGCAGTACTAAAGAAATAAAGTCTAAGTTTATAGAGTATAGTATTCAATTTGATTTATTCAGAAATACTGTTTATAATTTCTTAGCTTTTTTCTTTTATTGTATTACTTTTGCAATAGATAATATCTTTGTAATGTAGGACTTTATTGTAGTTTATAATATTCTATATTGCCACCTTCCCTGTCTAGTGGTCAGCTTGCTTGACTGCGGGTAGGGAGGTCATGGTTTCGAATCAAGGTTCGATCATGGATGCATTTTCTCTTTCTCTCTCCGTCCTTTCCTTGTATGAATGGAGTATGAATGGTTGCCTACCCTATAAACGGGTACCTATGGCATTTGTGTACTGAGGAAGTCGTACCCCACACCAAATCACGGTTTAATTGCAAAAGTGGAGCAGCGCACCCCATATTGCTAGCCTATCTAGTGCAAGTCAGCATTCTTTACTATTCAAAATTACAAGTAACTTTTTCTTTATTTTTCATTCTAGCAACAGACAAAGGGTAAGTACATACTGATGTGAGAACAAGTGAGATACTGTTGCACTTTATTATTCAAATATCATATTTCGAAATATAAGGTTATTCTCTATTAATGATATTTGAAAATTAAGCCAGAAAATTTTATTTTCATCATCTTACTTTATAGTAATAAGTACAAAAATTGACGGAAGTCATTGCTTTAAATGTTCCTTGCTCTCCAATACAACGTTGTCTTTCACTTGCCGAAGTTGTAGACCACTTTGCCATATAACTTTGCTCAAGGTGCAAGGTATGGTCAACTTTGCACATTTTTATTATCTTGCCATTGAAAAAAAAAAACTTGATAGTAAAAAATAATCTTTATTCATTTATTTTATTGATAGTGAAAAGTATTCCGTAATTTTTGTACTTTTTACACAAAGTAAGTAATTAAACATACGGAAAAGAAAAATTCTTTGCTGGTTTTTTTTCTCTCGTATTTTTCACCAATTATGAATCATTAGACTTACTTCAAGTAAGAAATAGGGAGCAGGGGATTCAACTTACTAAGTTGTAGAACCCCCTGTTCCCTGACTCAATCAGCTGAAGTTGCTTGATTTCGTTTGCTTACTTGATATGACTATTTGCGAAAGCATTTACATCTTACTGAAGTCAAAGTCTCTGTGGCAACAGGAGGATTTGGATGATAACTATTTCAGATATTGTTTTAAAGTTTGACGCAGACAACACTGTGGACGCTAATTTCAATTATTTTATGCTTCATCATTTCATTGGGTTGCTAGTCAATTTATGACGCAGATGCTAAAGACGAGCGAAGGACTTACTTTCTGAACAAATGTACATTTTTTTAGTCTTTTTTTAAACCAGTGTGTTAAAGTAAATTGTTACAAACTTCAATTTATGGGTAATGGATTATATTAGGTAATTCAATTCTTATTTAAAACTTTCCATCTTCAATTTTAACCATTTGCATGCAAGTTCATCTATTTCTATTGTAAATTACCGTTAGCTCTATAGTGCTGTAGATCTTTAGATTCTATAATACTATAGATCAGAAATCTGTCTCTATATCTGTAGATTCCAATGGCAAATGTTTTGACGTAAAGTTCCAATATGGAAAAATTGCTAAGATACTAATTATTTGTTTAATTTTATTTCAAACACTGATTTCAAGACAAAGTGAAGAATTCCGTATAATTCAGCTAAAAATAAACAGAAAGGGAAATAGAATGCTTGGAAATTATTTTTAGTTATTAAGTTGTTTTTTGTTATTTAGTTATTATCGCTGTTGGGCATCACAAAATGAAGTCTCACGTATGAACGAGCCATAAATAAATCGAAAGAAGAGTGGAATATTTGAAATTTCTTTTTAATTATTGAATATTGAATTTGGGTGTCCTATCATTAACGTTTAAATGTATTTCCGATCAGCAGCCTATTGGAAAAAGCTTAAACACGTTCGCTGCAGTGAGTAAAAAATATAATATATACTCTTATTTCAAAAACACCATATTGCCCAAATATTGAAAGATATTTAAATCGTTTTCTACTTTGAGCATACATTTGACTATCAAACAATTCAAGGTCTTTATTAATACAGATTTATGCCTTCAATTTTCAAATTTGAAACTAAAAAGAAATGATTGTGATGATTTATTTCACTATCGATTACTTCTTTTTTTTTCCTATTCAGTAACAAATATGATATCAAAATATATTTTGAACAGATGGCTGAGTGCTTAGCGTTCCTGGCACGTAACTGATGGTTTCGGGTTCGAATCCCGGTTCAGGTGTGGGTTTTTCCTTTCTGTCTCTCCATGTTTACTTGTCCTTTCTTCTGTGATAATGAATGAGGCTAACTATATAAATGGGTTTGTAGTAAAGAGGCATGTGTAAAGTTTATTGCTACGGTTGGTTCACAGGTGTCCACCGGGTAACGATAAATGAATAGAAGTTTCTGAGTTTGTTATGGTGAAGAGTTAAACACCATCTGGTGCCTGCCATTAGAAAAAATTGTTTTTAAAGTCTTTATTAAATAGGAAGCAAATGTATTACAAGATAGGCATCAATCTATTTAACGCATGCGCAGAAGGAGCGATGAGATTTAAGTAAATAACACAGTAAAAGAATTGCGATTATTAAATACATTAAAAAAATATTTATCCCGATTATTTTTCTTTTATGATTTTTTTCTAATTCTGTCACCGAAATGTGAAGTACAAAACTCTGATACTGATACTTCTTTTAAGATGTTGCCACAGCTATATTTCCAAAACTGTTGTAAAGCCGACCATTTATCTTAAGAAGTGACAGGTGACGATTTTTTAGAAACAATTGACCAACTTTTTTTGACACAAATCCTTCGTTTGAAACTCACAGTCCATCATGCGTTAGCCACGAAGCCTTCGGGTCTACCCACGCTAAAAATTAATCTGTTTGATACTTGTGATATATCTGTTTACTTCCCCCGTCACTTTAAACATTTACATTAAATATATACTTTCTATTTTTAAAACATCAGTTTACTGCTGTTTAAAATAGGTCAAGTGTATCTGAAAACAGTTATATGAATTTTTAAAATTTGATGCTGAATTCTGTACAGTTAACGTAAAAATATTTAGAAAATGGCTAACTTTTCATACCAAATATTCACGGCGTTCTAACTATTCGAAATTATTAAATTCTCCAAAACTAGAACAAAATCATTTTGAATGTTTAACATAATGTTTCGCCATTTTAGCGATAATATTTGAGAACATGCATAAATAATAACCAGTAAGCCCTTGAGAGGCTTTCATACTTTAAAACGAAGCTTTTGAAAATTTTATTTATAACTTCGGTGAATATTCTTCTTATAAGTAAAAATAGAACACTTAGGTTATATTTAGGAGAATGTATAACACAGAAAAATTTAGTTTATGTTTATAAAAATGCATTTTTATGATGACATTATTATGGTTTTCTTGTTTGGTTTCATTTTTTTAAAATGACATGTTGTTTCGTTGTTTGTACTAATGACACTTAGCGTTGCCAAGCCCTGGGACTGGGCGAATAAAGTCAGAAAGAGCGTCTTAGGTTTTTGAACAGAGCACTCTAACCTCGAGGGTGGAAGAACGACTTTGGCTCAAAGATGGCAGCGTCATCTTTGTTTTCCAATTTAGAGATAGGAAGCCAGAAAAGTTCGTAGGCCTGGCTCCTAACACTCCAAGATGTATTAATTTGGAATAGGAACATGGATGAAATTACGACCACGACATATTTTACGTGGCCCAGTAGCCATTAGTGAATACCACGGGTCTTCGGTTACGCCGGGATTCGAACTCACTACCTTTCGATAATGAAAACGACGCCCTAACAATCCAGTCCATTTGTTGTCAAAATAAAGAGAATGAGTAAATATTAACGAGAGAGGGGATAGTAAAATTACTTTTTAATGCACAAATATTTCAGCATAGCATATTTTGCCAATTTAATTCATTTATTCATGTCAGAAGTGTATGTAATATTATCGAAAAAAATTGTCAGATTTAATATATAATATTAAATTTTAAAAGAAAAATTTCTAAACTATTTAGAATAATCTATGTCATTTTAAGAAATGTTTGAATATAAATATCGTCTTAAGTAAATCTGTAACTGAATATCTTTAGGGAAATATTTTCTTATATTTAGATCTACATTTTATTAATTTTTTTATGTTAGGTTAAATTATATATTTTGTAGTACATTTCTGAATCCTTATGTCATATGACTACCATTAAGCCTAGGCATTAACATATAATTATTCATAATTTTGAATCGGGGAAGTGACTAAGTCGATAACCGAGCTTTAACATTCATTGTAACATCAGCTCACACTGGTAGAAATATTCAGTCTTGCACAGATCTGTATAAAACCTCTCAACACGATAGTTTTTTTTATTGGCTTAGATATAGAACCCCCTGACTTCTGGAATAAATCTTTTACCTACAAGATGAATGTTGACTCAAATGATTTTATCTTCATAAATTATAGGTTAAACTAGATTTAACTTAACGCATTCATATTTATTTGTGTTTATTTTGTCATTTTCTTCTTTGAAATGCATTTAATTATTCTAAATCTAAAAACTTCACTTCAATAATATATAATATTAAAACTATTTTTATTTTACAGCTCTTATTATAATTATTCATTCAATTGTCCTTAAGTATCTTAAAATGCTCAAAGTCCTGTGTCTTTACTTTATGCTTTCTATATAAAAGGGTTCTATTCCATCTCGATTTTTCTAGGTGACGGAACCTACTTGAAAAGGAAATCGCAATACCCAAATCAATTGAAAGATTTCAAAGCAAGTTTTCTAAAGCATTCATTGAAAACTTAACAATTTAACAAAGAATTACTGATCAGAACTTTATGGAAAGGAAGTTTGCGAGTTTAGCCTTAAGTGGTGCACTTCGTCTTAGTTCTTTTCATTTCAACAACAAGACCGCATTTCGTTTGTTAATAGATTCAGTCACTGAATTCATGTTTGATTAAGTAAAGAGATTATGGTAATTCATGCTTGTCTTCTCACAAAGGATAATTTGTTTATTGTTAGTTATTATTAGAATTATGACTTAAAACAGCGCAATTAGTTATGCAGCTGTTGGAATAACAACACAATTATCATAATTTGAAATATTAAAAAATGTATATCCGGAAGCTAATTTAGATATGACTATTGAAATGCATTGTGTAAATGCATTCAATAGATAAGATTATTGAATGCATTGTCTATTGATATGCATAAAAAGTGCCATTCCTGTCCGATGGAAAATCTTCACTTTGGGTTATTTAATCAAATTCAATTATGATTAAAAGATTTTAAGTATTGAAATGCATTTTGTAGAAAAGAATAACTACTAATTTTTATAGTCATGCCATAAACTTTGAAATAAATCATTTTAAAGAAGTTCCTTCAAGATTTAGTATAAAACTCAATGTTTTTTATATTTTAAACTCGTGAAAACATGAAAGTAAATTTAAATATTTTTTTCTTAAATGATAAAAAATCCTGTTTTAGGAACTAAAATAATCACGTTGAATTCAGTAAATTTTCATTACTTATCCACGAGAAATGTACTGTTTTGGATATTCTACGCACAAAAATTGAAAGTCTATTATTTAAGTTAAAACTTAATTTTCTTATGGTTTTTAATATTAGCTAACTTTTCATTTTGTCATGTATACATACTATATTCATAATAAAAAAACAAATATAAAATCAAGATAACAGCATCTTAATGATATCAATACCTGAATGAATAATTGCTAATGGAAATTCTAAATCAAAATTAGGCCCAAACTAAGTAAAATTTTTAAACAAATATAAAGAGAACACAAGTTTTTAAATATGCGTTGGTTAGTACTAACGCCAAACCAATCGCCAAAAGATTCATATGTCGCCAAATGTGATTTTCTTCAAGGCAGTATTTTGATATCAAGTCATGACAGCTGAATACATTCTTTAAAAATAATACCCGGTAATTACTTGTTGATCTACTGCATATATATATATATATATATATATATATA
>JAPDSC010056856.1:446-23952 GCA_026290005.1 Latrodectus geometricus | reverse complement strand
ATATATATATATATATATATAAAGTAGACGCTTCTTCTTGCGAATCTCCAATTTACGAACACTATTGGCCGGTACTATTTGCGTTTATTTTTGGTCATTTGATTCTTTATTCATTTTTTTTATTTTATGGTCGGAAAACTTACTTGTATCAACATTACTATTTTAGAATCGTAAATGCTTTTAATTGTGGCTATCTAACTTCAATACTAAATGCAAATTAATCAATATAATGACTAAAAAATAGTTTAGTGTTTAAAATCGAAATATTATGAAAATATTTTTATAAATCCTAAAGGATATTTACGTGAACAAACTGAGCTTATAATAGGCTTTAGTCTTAAATGAACTATTTAACAAACGTTTTATAATTTTTAATAATTTAATACAAAAATACTTCATATTATGTATTACTCATATTTGAGTTTGAGCAAAATAGTTTCATTTAATTTTTTTGAATAATGTGATAATAATAAATAAAATTGAATAAGAAAATTTTAATCTCTAATGTACTTAAAATGACAGATTATTAAAGCGGAGTTACAATTTATATATATTTTATCTTTGTCTGTTCTTAATTCAGGTATACATATCTACTCTAAAAATTACCACATCCTGTTATCTTTACTGAAGTTATTTGGCATTCTTTTGACAATGAAATTGATGAAACCGGTACACAATTAGATATATATAGCTTTAGTTACCAATTACTTACAATTTTCAGATAGCAAATTGATTTACGTGAAACGATTTTCATAAAGACTAGAATTAAATATCCAGACAAAGATGAATTTTATTTTCATCATCATTAATAAGAATTATTCAAAGAAAACAAAATATTCCTTTCCAAAAGATTAATAATGTTCGGTAATTTAAAAGAGCTCAACATTTCCGGTGTAAGATATATTGGAAAATAAAAATTGGTACTTATTTTGCAATACCATAAGAAGAACTGTCCAGATTTAATCCATCATTTTATTCAGAATTATGAATAAATCTATAAAACTAAATAATGAAAATATATTACTATTTGAAATCTGAAATTATGGTAATTGTATATTTTATGTAATAAATTATTATTTAGATATTATTAGATTATAATGGAAAGAGTTTATCTTAAAATGTAGTTTTTTTTTGTGCAGAATAATTTTTTTACATTCAAACTTTCATTGTTTGAGTAATTTTAGTTCGATGGACATTAATATATATAAATTAACTTGAATTATTATGAATAATCCATTTTAGATAATAAGTCCATATTCTGTTATTGATATGCACCTCCTATAAAATTATTTTAATACTGAAAATATATATTTTTTTGTAAAAAAATTCTCTATAAATTTCAACGATCTTTCTTTCTAAAACTCTTTTTGTTTTGGTTTGCAAAATGGTAACGAAAAACCCAAATGATCTTAGCGAGGAGTTGTAGAATTCGATTTTCAATAATATATTTTTTTGTTAGCAGAAAAAGATGAATCATAATCGTCATCGATTCGGCCTGATGTAGAAGCTGTCTTTCCTGGCTATAAGCCAAAAAGAATGTGAATCTATCGCTCGACTTTCATAATCATTTTACGATTACTTCGTGTTTTTGTTATTAGAAGATTCCTCCCTCTTTAGACACACACATATATTTTTCATTTTCAGTTTTTTATTTAATGCAAAATCAAATCTTTCATTTTTGTCTTAATTTATACACAATATATGCATTAATTAATATAATAAATTTTTGAATTAAGTAAATAACTCTATATGAAAATTTCTTTCATGTGTTATACTAAAAATTCTTTTGTAACTGGGACCGTGGGCTTTTGTAATTAGTAGATAAATTTGGTGTGCCAACCTAATCTAAGAGTAGGGTTCATAGTACCAGACAACTGGAAATATTAAAAAAAAAAATCGATTTCTGATGTAATATATATATATATATATATATATATATATAATATATATATATATATAGAGAGAGAGAGAGAGAGAATTCAAGAAAAAAAGCACAAGAATACGATCTTCAGTTTTTTCTATTAGGTTCGAGGAGTTATTTCGTTTTTTCACCTGAATCTGTTTTTTGCTAGTAAAAACCAACCATTTTATGAATATGAAATCATGCTACAACCAGAAAGATGATAAAAAGTATTAAACTAGAATTGACAATATACAATTCAATAAAATATTTATTCGATGTACGTTTTTCATTTTCATATAAAACGAAATAAATTTCCGAACAACCCATTATATTGCGTATGCACATTTTAAAGATATTTATCAACACAAAAATAAAACCATATAAAAGTCCTTTTAATATTAATACAAAATAAAAATTTACAAATATTATGCATCTTTAACTATATTTATTTAGCAAATATAGTTAAATAAGAAATATTATTGTAATGTAAGCCATATAAATATTACCGCCTGACAGCTCTCTACTAAACTGAAATATTTAGTAGAATGGTATTAGAGAGGCACAGAAAATTGTATCGCGTGCCTAATTTGGCACGCTTGCCATAGATTGCCAAAACCTAATATAAAACATTATATAAACAAATAAAAAAAAAAGAAAGTTAACTGAGAGATAACTGATTTAGAATGATATTAGAGTTTGCAGTTTCTATTCCACTTTAATATCATTCTAAAATAAATCAATTTAGAATGACCGATTTAGAATGGTATAGAATAGTATTAGAGAGGCTAGAAAATTGTATCATGTGCCCAATTTGGCACGCGTGCCATGGATTGCCAAAACCTAATATAAAGCATTATATTAATACATAAAAAAAAGAAAAATAATTGAGAAATGACCGATTTATTGCTAAAAAATTAGAAAATATGGATTGGCATTATATTAATTATATACTATAACATATACTAATTTTAAAATATATCGACGAGAATTTTCATGAAATAAATATCTTAACATCACATCAAATTTTTTATTAACTACGCATACATCCATTTCGTCTAAAATTTGACAATTACTAAAAATACTTTAATAATGTTTTTTTGTTTTGTTCAATGTGTTCTGTATTCACTAATAAAAAGATAGTAACTCCTGTTTAACCTCAAAATCATTCGGTACATAGAAAGTTGAGTTATGACATCGAATAATCGCTTCGAAAACATCCACTGACATCGTAAAATGGCTTAGTTTATTTTCTAGATCCCATATTTCACGGGTGTTGCTCTTTAAGTCACCATTTTAGAGCCATAAAGCTTAAATCGTGTAAGTGAAGTCTCGCGAAATGTACCACCACTTAATAAAAAATGCATGAAATTGATTATTATGAGAATTTTATAATTATGAGAATTCATATTTTTAATTAATGACAAATCTTAAAGATTTTTCAATATAAAAGTAGAAAAAAATTAAGGAATTCTTTTTTAACTAAAATAGTTGTGCAACAAATAGTAAAGGCTTCTCAGATTTTTATAAACTGAATTTCTGAAGCTACATAAAATGTATACTTAAAGTTTCACTATATGAAATATGAATTAAGCGTAAATTGATATTATTAATAAGGGATTATCATAATTTCTGCTCTACTCCTGATTACTATACTATTGGTCCCACGTTCGAATCCCGGTTTGAGCATGGACCTTTCCGTTCACTCTCTGTGCTTTCTTGTCCTTTCTTCTAAAATAAAGGGTGAATGTGTCCCACCCTATAAATGGGTTTGCTGTGGTGTGATGTGATTAATACTACTCGCCTCTGTAACTTGGTTCACAGGTGTTTTGTAATGCTAAATGAGTAGCAGTTTCTGGCCTTGTTGTGGTGAAGGGTTAGTCACCCAATGCCCGCCAACAGAAAAGCAAAATTCTGCTCTATAGCAATAAGAAATTAATGTTTTGTTGGAGAAAATCTAACTGATTTACTGTGGGAATCACCATGGTCAAATTGATAACACAGCTGCTTTAAAGCGAAAGTTCCCGGGTTCTATTTCAGGGACTACTGATCAACGAGAAATAGACGTAGTGATCTTAATTTCTGCCTGCTCATCAACCAATATTAGCACTTGGAAGATTCCTGGTTTTCTTCCTTGCGATACGTAAATACTTCTCAATATTTATGAAAAATCCTAAAAGGCATTAAAACAGCAATTGGCTCCTAGGCTATTCACTGCAAAAAATCAAAATTAATGTGTTACACTTACATAAATAAAACTTCAATTACATCATTTTATATCGAATATGTTGAAAATATCTTCTGAAAATAATCATCTGAAATGTTCTATTCCTCTAAGATCGACTGACTATTTATTTAATGGTTTGCTTGCAGTTTTAGAGAAAAAATCCACGAAGATATTTGTTAATAGAAAATGGCAACTGTTTTAACGGCATGTTATTTACACTGTTATGCTCTTTATATTATAAATCATCGGTAAAACAGGAGAAATGCAAATAATTAAAATCAACAAACATCTATGTAAGTGGTTAGATTTATAATTTCCCTTGAAGATAATCATTGAAGTATCACTTCAGAAAATAAAAATACGTTATTATTTCTTACTTTTTTATTATTCTATTTAAGTAAGTTTCATAAAAAGATACTTCAAAATCATTTAGTGTAGCAGTGAAAACTTAGTTGAAAGCTTTAATTTTTCCAAAATATGGATAAATGATTAGGTGCTCAAACAGAGTGTGTTTTACTTCCTTATTCTACATGTTTAAATGCTGAGGAAAACCATTGATTTTGATTGGTTGGTATTTATAGTTATCCTGACAGAAAGATTATTATGTATCTTTACAATTTCTTTCAGCAGTTATAAAAATGACTTTTATCGAAAATATAATTATTCTCAATCGTATTCGTTTTATCTGATTAAATTTAGTTATGTGTCATAAAAGTTAATTCGAATAGATAGTTTTAAAATTATCTCTCATGTATTTTGAGATATATCTATCGATGCTCATTTTACAGAACTTTTCCTTCCTAAAAATGTAACAATCAGTTTGAAATCTTTTAGAGTTAAATCCGTTATTTTATGGCTTCTGCAATTAAAATTATAATCATTTATTTGGCTGAATAACCCTCCGATGGGAAACTTCTCTGGCAATAAAGGAAGTTTCCGTCGATTTTTGGGTTTTAATTACTAAGGGAGCTTAGCAAAAGTAACAATTTGAAAACTTCGCTGTGTATAAATAAGAATGGGATCAATGATTCTGGATTATTGAGTCTAGTTGCTTAAGCTATTCTTAGTAAGAAATTGTTATCCTGGAGGATATTAAATAACCGATTTCAATGTGAAGTGTGCTATGAAAATTGTATTCTTAACTGGCTAAAAACGAAATTTTCAAGAACTTTTCTCAAACGTAAATTAATCTTCAAGAAAATAATTTTACTTCTTAATCTGTTTGTATTTTGATTTTGTGATAAGATATGTATTCCGTATATAAACTTATAATTTAAGTAATAATATCTTAATAAGCATAATTTATTTAATATTTTATGCTTATTACAATTGCAAGTTTATAAGTTACGTTAAGTGAGAATTACTAAAATTAAAATCAAAAACAAATAATTACAATAATAGAAAATAAAAAATTTCTAGATTATTATTAATTTTACTTTATATAATACGAATTAAGAAAATTTGTTGTGGATAAGAAATGTGTTTATGTATTTCCTTAAAACTTTAAGGAATTTTACATTTCTTGATTATTACTTTGTATAATAATGAGGTTAATTCTGCTCATAAAAGTTTCACTAAAATTTCTACTAAAGACTGTGCAAAGTGAACTAAATAATTGTTTTGTTGTTTCTGATGACACTTGGCAACGCCAAACCCGCTCGTCAGAGACTAGGCAAATGAAGTCAGAAGAAGATTGTCTTCCGTTTTTGAATAGAGCGCCCTCGTACGAAGGTGGAAGTATGACTTTGCTCATAGATGGCAGCACCATCTGAATCTTCCAATTTAGAGATTGAAACTAGAGAAGACCCTAAGCCTGGCTCTAACCACCCCCAGAGATATTAATTTGGAATGGGAACACGGAAGACATTAAGATCCAACAGATTTAATGCGCCCCAGTCATCTTTAGTGAACACGACGGATCTTCGGCAAAGCCGGGATTCGAACTCACTACCCTTTAGTAACCAGTAGGACGCCCTAACAAACCAGGCCACAGCTGACCTTACTAAATAATTAGTTCACTAGATATTTAGTTACGTTATATTTGTCTATAAAAAGGAAAGCCTGGCATAACATATAAAATAATGTAAAAAATAATTGTGCTGATTTCATTTATTTATTTATTTTTGTCGAGTTCCAGCCAGACTGGCAGTATGACGTGCGCTACTCCACTTTTTTAACTGCACCGCAATTTGGTGTGGAGTCCGACTGTTTCAGTACATTCATGTCATAGGTACCCGCTTATTGAGTAGACAACCATTCATACAAGTAAAGACAAAGATAGGAGAGAGAGAAAAAGAAAGTACATCCATGCCAGAACCAGGGTTCGAACCAAGACCCCCCTTTCCACAATCAGGCACGCTGACCACTAGAAGAGGTCGGTGAACACTTGTAAAATGAATTTAAATATTTTTTTACTCCCTTTCAAATAAATTTACTCATATTTACCAAATACTATAATTAAAAAAATAATAAAGCCATTGTTATAAATTATATTTATTTGAATTTGGCAGCAAAAATAAACGAAAACAAATCAATGTGAAATATACTTTTTACTTAAAAAAGATATTTAATCCTGTGCGTTCTATTGCAATCAATACCATTTTAAAACTCAATGTGAAAATACTGATATACAAGAAAAAATTGACTTTATTCATAATACAATACCAAAGAAAAAAAAGGAATAAAAATAAAATTGTCATTTTGTTAGCACTTGTATTCTATAACATATTCTCAACTTCGTTTCGGAAGAAAAGATAAAATTCGATTTCATATATAATCAAAATTATATTTTATATACTTTCTTGTGATCCCACAAAACCAGACCAATTCAATAAATATGATCCATAAAAGTTTCAGTATGTTAACCCTCGGATGTTGATTATTAACCAGATAGTGGTTTCCAGTTTTGGCTGTTTATCAAAAAAATGCAATTTGGAGAGCTTACAAAATAATGACATGTCGTGACAGTCGGTATATATCAGATTTTATTTGGGTGATAACCTTTTTCAGATATTTATGTGGTACTCTCTATTGTTTGATTTTTGTTATAGAATCTCAAAAACAGATTAAATAAAATGTGTAGATTATTTGTGTTTTGATCACGTGTTTTTGATAAAAAGAAACTCGAAGTGTGACCAGTATAAATAAGTTATAAGAAATAAACACTTCTTTGTTTGTCCTTATGCTACTTTGATACAAATTGGATTTTTTGTAGAAATAAAAAAAACTATTTTGTGATAATATAAAGTAATACCTTTGTGCACTTTCCTTTTTATAAGACTAGAATAAAATATCGCCAAATTCCGAATATTTCGTAGAACTTCGAACTTAATAAAATCACAAAATAATAAGATTTTTTATACATGTTAAAAATTCTAGTAAGCTTTAACTTTGCCATATGCTAATCTGATAAAAAAATGACTTCAATCATGGATTCTTGTCGTTAATAGCAAAACATTTCATTATAGTGAAAGTGCTACACTTTCAGTATTTCTTTTGTTAGATTAAACGTCGTACCAAATTTACTAGTTCCTGTTTTTTTAATATTATTAAATCAGATTGTTTTTATTTAAAATTAAAGGTTTCCTTACGCTAAAGTCTAAAGAGATTAATTGAAATATCTGAAACCAAAAATCGCGAATACAATGAGATGGTTAGTTTATAAAAAATTCCCATAAATATATATCGGATTATCGAAAATTTTAAAAGAATTATTTACACAAGATAGCATGTTTACTGGATAGAATTCTCTAGAAATTTATTTTTAATTCGTATATGATTATGAATAAATATATGAAGTGAATGCTTAATTTTTCTTCTTATAGAAAACTTATGGAATACAATCTATTTTAGAGAGATGTATTAAACCCTTAAAACTAACTTGGAAGTTATAAAATGAATAGAAATACGTTTTTAAAGAAGCTTATTTAAAATATTTTAATTGTTTGAATATATGAATTTTTTATTTATATTACACATTTAATTTGTACCGCCTTGTTTACACAGTTGTTATAAATGGGTGAATTGATTGATAAAATATAGTTTTCGATAATATTACATTATTTATAATATTTCATAATTTATAGAAAAAAAAACCCAATCTTATATAAAGTATATGCTAATCCATTTTCTTAAAAAATGGCAAGGAGGTTTTTGTAATTAAGTTTTTATGAACAAAAAACTTTGCTATTCCTAGCGAAGAAATACATACAAATAATATCATAAATATCATGCCTCTTTATTTTTTTATTATTTATCGGAATTGCTTTTAAATTATCTTTCTGTTTTATTATTATTTTTTCTTATAATACATATTCAACAATTTTATATGTTCAAACAAACATCTAATTTCATACCGTTCTCTAGATTAAAACCTTTTTGTAAAAGCTGAAGAGTTATGCTTATAAAACATATTAAAATCACTGAATTATATGACAGTTAATTTATATTTTACGATGAATTGATTTAAAGTCAGCCTATTTTTGGCATTATAATTTTACAACATATACAATTTTGATAAGGTGAATCACAAGGAACTTTTGATTGGTTAATTGAATTGGATTTGCTATTTTTACATTTCAAATTTAGAGGAACTATTTCAATAAAATAATTTTCCAATCTCCGAAAATCCACGACACGAACTATTCATTAATTGAAATACATTGATCGAGCTGCGAAAATGCATTTACTTTTCCATTTCTCAATCCGAAACAAAACTGTTCTTTTCGATTACTAAATTGCCTTTTGTATTAAAATACGAGGCCATTTTTCACTGAATAAATGCATGTCGCTGAAAAGAATTTAAAAGTCTTGACTCTGTATGAAATCGTACATCAAAAGAACACAAGCCGTCATCTTGTCTGTTGGTATGAAAACTTGTGAGAACTCTGAGAGGACCTTCTTTTATGGAATCGCGGGGGTGTAGGGCGAGGTGTAGTACCGAGTTAGAAAACATTCGAGGTGTAAATCTGTAGAAAGTTTTCCTCGGAATTCCTCGGCATTACCTCAGTCGCTTTGTCGTCTGCATTTTCTAAGGATCCAGGAAATGAAAAATGCATTTTCTGCGACAAGTGGTACACACGCTAGAACCCCCCTACCACCCCCGCTTTTCTGAAAAATTCGCCAGAATTACTTTTGCTGCCCTAGGCTCTTCGTAGTGTGAAATATTTCCAGACATGAGATGTGTTTTATTGATTGAGGTTGCTTCGACGTATGTATGGGGTGGGGGTGAACGAGGGGGTGAGTAAATCGTTCACAACTTTCTCATACATGAAGACTATTTTTTTTGTTGTTGTTTTATACGAAAAGGAGCTCTTTTATAACCAGTTAATGTCATAATGCTTTAAAGGAGAGCAAGAAAGGGGGGAAAAAAGTAATATGTTAAAAAAAAAAAGTTCGAAATCAAGTACTTTTTTAGGCTTTAGTTTGAGTTTTATCCTAAGGGCTAAGATTACTTTTAAATCTATTAAAAAAAAAATTCCCGTCATTTATTTCATTTCCTCAGGCTAAATATGTAATTTATAATAGTAACTGAGGTTAAAAGTTCACACTGTTCGTTACAAATATGTAATTAAACTGTAACCATTATGACCTAATTTATCACAAAAAGCTTTTTTGCATGCAATATGTTAAAGAAAAATACAGCATTTACACCGAGTAATTTCATTACTTGTAAAAAAATTTAGTATGAGTTTTCTGTAAGTAAGATATTAAAGATATTCAATCAATATATGAATAATTTTAGCGTCCGTATGTTATTCAAATAGAAATAATATATTAATATCAATGTTTGAAATAAAAAGGAGGATTTTTCTTTACAACATTTGTTATAATTATCTTTTTCAATAAATAACAAATGTGGGGAATTTCTTTTATATAAATAACTATGTATTTTATAATGTTTTTACTAGTTTTTCTCAATTTTAACTTTCAGGCAGAAAGATTTTTTTCGTCATTCATTGCCATATTTCATATCTATTTTAAAATAAATGCACTAAAACTAATTTCCTTGTTTAACTAATTTATCTTGAAAAGTAATTTAAATTTTGTTAGCTTTGAAAAAATTAGATAAATAAAGGAATAAGTTTTAAATTTAATTAAAATATAAGCATTCCTCTTTTATTCTTTGAAACTCACGCATGCATATATACACGTGTGCATAATATATATAATTCATGTATACGTTACGTTATACTTAATTAATGAATTGAATACCTTGAGCTTAGTTCATATATCATTTTTACATAAATATTTTAGTCACTGTATTGCTGACAATTTTGAGTTTTACTTAATAAAAGAATATATGACATCACAAAAGAAAAAAATGCTAATAGAATATACTCATAATGTGTGCTTATTTATACTGCTGATAGAATTTTGAACTCTATATCAGCAATGTAATTAGAATTTTGTTAGACTTATAAACACTCAAATATACCCTTTATGTGTAAATATATATATAAAGTTTCAATAAAATAATAAAATAAAATATTTTGAATAATTATATATTTTTATTACTTATTTAGATATAAACATTAAAAAAATAACAATACTTCGAAACAAAAAGTTAAAATTGAATTTTAAGAAAGTCATTAAATTTAAGAATGGAAAGATGAAAATAATAAGCAAGCAGGACTGAAAACATATTTCGCTCTTCTCAAAAGAAGCATGTTATTAAATGAAAATATTTGCTTCTAGTTATTTGTGTAAATATTTATGTTACAATAGATACATAATATTTTAGGACAGAATATCTCAAAAATTGTTTCTTGGGTACATAAAATTAAAACTAGTGAATGTTACTAACAATCACAGCTTTTGTTGTATTTTTTTACATTTATCTTTGTTGAAATCATCTTATATCATTTTCAAAAAACGCATAATAAGTGTTAGTGTTAAAAACTATTAGTATTAAAAACTAAAGCTCGGACTATAAATATTTCAAAATATTAATTCAATTTAATGAATTATTCTCAATAATCTTTACCAGCTGCAAATGGTCGGATTAATTAATCTTGAGCCCAAATCTGCATAAGCTAAAGAATTCAACTTTTTACTTTTCAATTCACTAGTTAGTGAACTAATTTTCCAACTCTTGCATTGATTTTAAAACAAAATTCACTTCGAAATATACAGATCTTGATCAAACGACTGTTTGTATAATTGAAATCAAAACTAAAAACACACACGTTACTTATTAGTGCACCTTATTGTTTCATTTTTTTTTCACTTTTTAAGTTACTGCTTTTCAAAATTGTAAGAGACGAATCATAAATTATTGTTTTATATTTCTTAACTTTCACCCTCTTCATTTTCATAGATCTTCTCTTCATTTTCTTAACCCTGTAGTCATTACCTGAAAATGTTTTGTTTATTATTCCGTAAAAATAATGTTTTTTTTTTCTCCTTCAAGCAGTCTATAAAATAAGATTTTTCTTCCTTGTAATTATAATAATAAAATTTAAAAAAAAAAAAAAAAAAAAAAAAAAAAAAAAAAAAAACTCATAAAGCTCCAAAAATTCAGAATTTTGTGTTTAATAATTATTATGTAAATTTTAAATATGTACTATATCTAAGATCTAAAAAAATAAAAACACTCATTTAATGAGCTACAGGTTTTTGCCAATACAATTGTTCTAAAATTGAGCCCTGAAGAATATTAAGTTTCACGGCTTGAGAAACATTGTAAACAAAACCTAGAATAATCAAGTACATCATTTATATCACATAAAATAGTTTTTAAATCTTAGTATAATGAGCTTAATTATGAAAAAAATCAGTTCATTATTATTCAATATTTTTTCTATTTTATTATTATTAAGTAATACTTTTTTGAAGCAAAATAAATATCTGTTACATTTAATTGATATAAAAATCCAGCTAATTATTATTTAATATTTTTTCTGTTTTAATATTCAATATTATTAAGCGATATTTTTTCTTTCTTTACATAGAATAAAGTAAATATTTGTTATCTTAAATTGATATTAGAAATAATGTAATATATATAACGTTTATATCTATTTATAAAATAGCTATCTTAAAACATAATATCAAACTTTAATAAGAATTTAATAGCATTTATTTTCCAGCATAAAGAATTATTTATTGTGTCCTTTAGAAAGTAGAATTTTTTCTGTTTAGGTATATTGTTTTTATTGATTTTTCTTTAAGCGTTGCATTTAATATTCTTCTGATATTTTGCCAGCTTCTACGTGATTGTATTATAATGCAGTTCGATAACATATTATTTTAATTTAAATAGAAATGTAATTTCTGAAAAGCATTTAGAGTAATGTTCTACATTAATTAAAGCCATAAAAATGTTATTAATTAACCTGCAAAATTTTCATTTTTGCGATAATTTATGTCAGCCTTGCCATTAAATTTTTTTAAACTTATTAAACTTTTTTATAGAAATGAATGATAATAAAATTATTTCAGACATTGTTCTTTTAAATGTACTGAATGTTTCACAAAAACTTCTTAAGAAATAACTGGCACTTACACAGATGGAGGAAAAAATGTAGAACTGTACACATATGTGGAAGGATCCAAAGGAAATTTACTTACTGGCCATGGTTAGTTTTGAAGAACATTTTTACTTCGGACAATCAGAAATATCGAATTTTGGGCAGCATTTGTAAAAAAAAAAAAAAAAAAAAAAAAAAAAAAAAAAAAAAGTCAGATTTTGTCACATCATCCATTTTGTTGCTACATCCTCAAAAGTTGAATGTCTACTAAGAGTTGTATGCTGCAGGCATTTTGGGCTTGTATTTTTTTCTAGACTGAATCCTGAACATTATTTCAATTAATTTACATTTAATCACGTTTCTGTGGCCTACCATAAGCATTGGATCCAAAATACATTGTTTCAATGATATGAGACTCCTTCCCCATTCATCAGATGTCTTGAAGTCTCAATTTACTCAGAAATCCCAATAACAATTGTATCATCTCAAGAGGCTTCTAGAATAGCTTTTGAGATGGACTTTTTAGCCGCCTTAAGGCCTTAACTTATCATCAGAAGATTTCCTTTTATTGGGACTACTTTATAGACCAAGAGCGATGGATCTAAAAACCATAGAACAACTATGGTTTTGAATGCCTCAGAAGAATTTTTCAAGTGTCTGACAAATATGAAAGACTGTTAATTTTGGTAAATGTGAAAGACTGTTATCGAGTGAACTGTGTTGAAAGGAAATGAAGAAGTTGTTGTCTTTAATAGTAAAAATATGAATGCCTTAGAATAATTTTTCAAGTGTCTGATAAATATGAAAGACTGTTAGTGTCTGGTAAATATGAAAGACTGTTAGTGTCTGGTAAATATGAAAAACTGTTAGCGAGTGACTGTGTTGAAAGGAAATGAAGAAGTTGTAGTCTTTAATAGTAAAATTATGAATGCTTTAGAATAATTTTTCAAGTGTCTGATAAGTATGAAAGACTGTTAGCGAGGACAAGAAAGTTTGAGCATAGAAATTTTTCGACGTTGCCTCAAATGGCAAATATATTACAAAAAATTGAACTCAACTAATTTCCTTTCTTATGTAAATCTTAAAAATTAAAGCTAGAGGAATTTTTCTGTTCAAAAGTTAATCAATTTTTTTCCATATCCTGAAAAATAGCCAATCTATGTTAATAGATGCTTCTAATTAGGCTGAAATACAATATAGTTAAAGAAGAATTAAATTTATTTTAAGCAAATTTAAGTTTAAAATTATTGAGATTCCGCTTTGTTATAAGGAAACCCACGCCTGTGTTCCATACCAGTTACTTCCTGGAGCCAAAAGTAGCTTACTCAGAAAAATCATCAGAATGTGGCCAGAAAAGTGATGCGATTAGATAGCAAAATTATCTGTCCCTGGACACCACTTATCGTCCACTTCAAATTAAAACACCTCTCTCTGAGTTCAAGGTACCTGTGAGCCTTGGCCTGTCCCCAAAAATAGGTCTCAAATTTTACTCAATGAGCTAAATAATTCCAGCCCTTTTAGAGCTTTAATCTTTCGTGAGCCTTGATGATCAAAGAGCCCTCTATTTGTGATGAGGAGGAGGAGGGGGAGGGAGTAAGGGGGCTTAGATGCAAATGTGGCCACGGAAGTGCTTCCCTAGAGGTGCAGTTAATTAATTAACCAGGGGCTATCACTAATGAGGCTTAATTACGCAATCTTGGTACGACGGGAGACGAGGTCTTTCAATAAGCTCTGGAACCATGGGTAGAGAAAAGTTTTCTCTCAGTTCTGCCAAAATAAAGTAGATTCGATTTCCAACCGAATCTTGCGGAGTATTTGTTTCTGTGGGAGACAGATGGAAGTGAAGACCCCCATAGAATTTATTTCGAATGTATTCGTCTTCGCAAATGTAAAGCTCCTTTCAGATGTAGTTAATGTTGGACGTCTTTTGAACTAAGAAAAATTTGGAATAAAAATGTGTCTTCGCTTTTTAAAAATTGCTGTTGAAAGGAAAAGAAGAAGTTGTCTTTTATAGTAAAAATATGAATGTCTTAGAAGAATTTTTCAATTGTCTGATAGATATGATAGACTGTTAGTGTTAACTTGTAGACCCTGATTTATGACCAGGTACACGGAAGTTAGCTGGTTCTCTCAGTTTGTTGGATAAAATGTGGATATGTATATGGTAAATTTTGCAGAAGAGTTATGTGAATAATCCTTTTTACCAAATATTTTACTGATAAGATTTAAAACTCTCCAAAATTTCATTTTTATATTGTCTCTAAAGTTATTTTAAAAATATATTTGTACTTATTTAATTATTTTATTGAAAATATTACATTCCCGACAAAAATTTGGAAAATAAAAAGTTTTTGTGCCGAATTATGAGTGTTTAAAAATTTGATGGAAATGAGTTGGAAAAGCTTAATTGTTCCCAGCAAGTGGTTGCTACCTTAGTTTTTCTTTTTAAGTAATTGAAAATTTTAATTTTGTAGACTTGGGGTGAATAAATAAAATTTTATACACTTATACTTTAAATCTCAGATTTAAAATTTTTCTACAAATCATTGGGCAAATAGTATGTAAGAGAAAAAAAAGCATATATATATATATATATAACAAATGAAATCTTCGTTGGCATCTATTTCAACAAATTAACCCTAATTATTGTTTATTTGCAAGACTTTTAACCTCCTTATATATTTTTTCTGTTATGTTCTGCTCATAATTATAGTTAGTGGTAGAAATGTCGTGTATGATAAAAGTGAACTGTTATCAATTCGAATTAATTTGTTTCCAAGAGTGAATCCACGCTTATTTTGTAGACTGATGATGATTTAAAATAGAGCTAAATCAAATATTAATATTTAATTAATACATTTCTTTTCAGTATTATATTCTATTATGACACCAGGTTTTGGCTTTTGAATTTGATATCAGACTTGAGTTATAGTTCCATAAATACACAGTCCAATTTAATAATTATGTATGTATATATAAAGATATTTAATTATTAACAACACAGCAAAAAATTTATAATATATCTCATGAATTACATTCCGTAAAATGAGTTTTCAAAATTTTAATTGCGAACATAATTTTTAGTTACATATATATATTATCTTGATTAGGAATGTCTACTGTATAATACCTTATAAAGAATACCAGTGAAATTGTCTTAAATCCTAATTTGTAACTAAGAGTATAGTGTAACTTGAAGTATTTAGAAGTTGAGTTACATGCGTTCGATATGGAATCAGTTGATTTGTACTTTAGATTATGTAATAATTTAATTTCGGTTGGAGAAGAATTGAAAAGGGGATATGCTATTCCTTTAAATTAAAAGTTTTAGTTAATATTACTCTATTGAAATTTCATAAAATAATTATTCAATTATTTTAAGTTTCACACTGCTTTTTTTAATTAGCCCCGTAAGTTATTCTTTCCCATTCATGCACATAGAGAATACCTCGTTTAAATTAGCTTGAAAATTAATTGATTATGTACTGGAATGTACTAAACAAGTATTGAGTTATTTATTTAAGTTTCTTATAGAATAGCATGCAATCATTCAAAAACAATCCATGTCATACAATTTGAAGTTTGAATTTCCACTGATTTGTTCATCACTCAACGGTTACTTTCTGCACATCAGGAGTTCTTACATCGAGACCTCCTATTTAAAATGGACACTTAACTACAGCAAACATATAACCCTGATGCGGGAATCAATTCTACGAACTGTTAAACTAAACTTCAAAACGTTTACCATTCAGCTTCTAGCTCTCTTAAATTTTTCAGTACTTTCACTATAAAAATTAGATGGTTCTTACATTTTTAGTCATAGCCTCTTATATAATTAATTTTTTCATTGAAAATTATATTACTTTTTTTGCTGAAAATCAGAACAATATGCAAATTTATAATTTTTAAGAAAATTCTATAAATATCTATTATATAAATTTAAAATTATCTTCTTTACATTAAAGCTAATTTTTAAAATTCCAAATTTATTCTTGCGGAATAACAATTAAAATTATCCTAGTAAAAAATATGACGTATTCAGTTTTTGATATTTTTAAATTTATTTACTTAGGTTACCTTAAATAGGAGATTTATAAAGGAAGGTATGATATTATATAAATCAAGATATTAGCTATTTCCAGGAATAATTTATATTCTTGTAAATTACGTTTGTTAAGTTTAATCGCGAGAAAGGGTTGAATACTAAACAATGTTGAATTCAAACCGAAGGAAGAAAGAAGATCTCTGAATGATGACGTCACTAGAATAGCCTGCATTAATGGAACCAATGCGAGCCTCTCGACTAGGATGAAAGAAACTAAGTAGAGGATTTAATGAAACATTTCTTCCCCTTGTCTTTGGCAATGGGTGGTCTTCCTGTCTTGTCGGTCTCGCAATGTTTGGGCCCAGCTGAACAAATGGATAATAGCTTTGCCCCTCCCCTTGCCATCCCTCCCGGTCATCCTGTCCGAACACTATTAAAGGGTCCGGCCATGGTGGTGGGGAGGAGGCTTAAATCAATGACCGTGATTCTGGACCTCGATCGGAGGGGCGGATCAGCGTCATTGGCTGGGGCACGTCGCAGAACTTAACGGCCCATGCTGGTTGAGCCAGGAATGCGTAAGTGGGGCGCTAGTGCAGAAAGTCATGTAATCATCATCATCATTCAGCGGGCTAATCCGAGCCTGCAGGGGCGCTCGTTTTGAATCTCCCAGCGCTAAGTCCGTGCTCTGCGTGGTAGGCCCGAATTCATGATTAGGCTGCAACCCACTGATGGGCCTGATAAGGCACCAGTTAGAGATCTTGATGAGGATGCGTAATTCAGCGACATCGAGAAAGGAATGAATAATTTTTTTTTTAAGTCAAAAGATAGTCAGATAAAGCTTCTGTAACTAAACTATACTTAAAAATTTCAATCAGTATAGTTTTAAGTTCGAAAAAGAGATTTTTGATGCACCCTACTTTCAAACATCAATTGATAATTAAATTATGTTTTGGGAGAAGTAACGTTTATTAGATCAACTAGGTTGACTAATAAGATGTTATATGTAAGACTTTAGGTTGAATCTTATTCAAGTTTGGTGGATGACGTGGTTTTACTTTCAGCCATACATATCTCTCGGAGCTGGTATTTTTGAGTTTTTCGTGATTTCTTCTTTGTGGCACATACTAATAAGGTATTCCACTGCAGATATACATATGCTTTAAAATAACCTTCGAGTACAAAGCCATTCGTTTCACGCTGTCAAAAAATGAGTCAATAAGGTACTTTTCTTAACTGCTATCTGTTTAGGCTCGAAATGGATATAAATAAACTAAAGAATACTTTTTACTTAAAAAAAGGTATTTTAAGTTAAGCATTCATTAGCCAGTAGTTTTCTCTTAGTACATTAGGGTATTTTGAAAAATTTATCATTATTTTTCTTTGACGGACGAATGTGTGATGCAGGAAAAATCTATAAATATACATAAATGAATTTACAGCCACCCACTCTATCTAGTGATCAGCATATTTGACTGCGGATAGGAAGGTCCTGGGTTCGAATCCCAGTTCGAACATAATTTTACTTTCTCTCTATCTCTTGTCTTTTCTTTTCCTTGTATGAATGGTTGTTTACTCTATAAACGGGTACCCATGACATGTGTGTACTGAGGAAGTCGGACTCCACATCAAATTATGGTTCAGTTAGAAAAGTGGAGTAGCGCACCCTTTATTGCCAGCCTGGCTAGCACTTGACAAAAAAAAAATGAATTTATAAGTTCAACATTATTACTATTAAAAAATTTGAGTAGCGAATTTTTTAATGAGAAAAAATCACATTTACCATTTATTTACTATATTATTAATGGTTTATTAACGAATAATTAAAATGCTTTCATAATAAAATAAACAAACAAAAGAGATATTAACGTAATTTCAGTGGTAGATGAAAATATATTGAGATCAACATTGTTGGTATTTCAGTGATTTCCTTTACTTATTGAAATTGGTAATTATTTGTTTTTATAAAATAAAAAGGAAATGATTTTATGCATTGAATGAATTGTTTCTTAATTTTTATAATGCACATTTTTATTTATGCATATTTCTGTTAGTTGTTTTTACATCCTGAGTGAAATTGCTCATGCATAAATTTTAATAATATATATAATTAAATAATAACATGTATACAATTTAAGCATTTATATCAGTTTTACAGTATTTAAGCATTTTTATATTTTAGAATATTATAAACTGTATTATTGTGTTATCCAAAATTAATTATAAGTTTTTAATTAATAAAACATTTTTTTGACTTTATATAATGAAAATATTAGAAATAATTTCTAAGTAATCTTGATATCTTCACATTGTATGTCATCATTTGGCGAATTTAATTTTATGTGAAACATAGATACTGCGTTTCTTTTTGAAATATGTATGAACACATAATTGCCCAGTGTTAATGTTATTTATGATATAACTGTTATTAATAACTATTAACTTTTAAACTTTAGGAGAATTTATTTATTAATGCTTACCTTATTTATTAATTAAATTCGTCAAATGATGACTTACAGGGATATCATCACATTGTAAGTTATCATTTGGCGAATTTAATTTTATGTGAAATATAAATACTGTGTTTCTTTTTGAAAGATATATTATCATAATTAAACAATATGTGAATCCTTTTTCTGATATAACCGTTATTAATAATTAATAACTGTTAAACTTTAAGAGAATTTAATTTTGAATGTTTATCTGGCGAAAATAATTGAGAAGATAGCATTTTACTTCTGTAAATTCAACGAAAATAAAAGATTTATTGTTGACCGAGTATAATTTATCAAAACAATTACATTTTTAATGACAAAACCACTGTTTTCACATCGACATTCCACCAAAAGAATCGAAAACAAATTTTTCAGATCATTAACGATAAGAAACAGTGGCATGCCAGGACAGATCAATACGAGTTATGTCTTCTTTTTAAGAGTGGCAATTTTTTCCCACTAATTAAATGATTGTAATATCGCCTTTGATTTTCTATCAGTCGTTTCTGGTTCGAGTGATAAGTTTTAATTATGTACCAGAACGAGGCAAACAAAAGCACGTCTTTGAAACAAAGGATCACTTCAGACGGGGCTCTTGCTATTACTGTAATCTTTGGTGCAGCATGCGATTAAATTCAGCAAGGCGAGTCGCTCTTATCGAATTAAAGTATTGCTTGCCGGTAGTAAGAAGAGATCCTTTATTATTCACCAAGCCATAAGGACCGTCCTTGGGGTCCTCTAGGGAAATTAGCAGAGGTCTGGTTCTGCAATGTGGATGAGTCTGAAGCAACCCCTTCCACCCCGCCAGTCCCTAATTTCTGCAGGAGGAAGGATGGTAGAAGACAATTTTTTCACTTTCAAGATTTTCCGAAGATACGCGTCCCTGGAGTGTTTTATTGAAGTTATGTGCGAACTTCCGTTTCGAGGAGCTTGCCAAAGCGAGGCTGGGGGGAATGGGTGGGAGAAAGGTAATTGGTTCCTTGTAGAAAGATATCACGGAACAGAAGGGGTTTTCTTGTTCCGGGGAGAGATTAGGGATTAGGTTAGCTGAATTACACAAATGATACTGCATTTTAATGGAGTAGTGATAATTTAAAATATAATATTCTCTCTTAGAGAAAAATAATCGCTTTTGTCTTCCGAAGTAAACTGCTTTAAGTATTGAAAGAAAAAATATCTTCGCGATACTGATTTAAAAGAACAAGAGCACGCTTTTGTGATTTAAGGAGAATAATAATAATTTCCATGACAGAGGGATGCCGCCTGCTCTATCTAGTTGTTAGCGTAACAGACTACGGATGGGGAGGACTTGGGTTCGAATCCCGGCACTGGCATGGATGTACTTTCTCTGTGTTTCTTGTCTTTTCCTGAGATGATGGAGGAATGTGGCATTTATGTATTATTATTTATGTATGAAAAAAACCGAGAATTGTTGTTATTTTTATTTTATTTAATAGGCCGGACGATGTTTGAGTGGTAAGCGTTCCTGATTCCTAGGCTGTTGGCCCTGGGATATTTCCTTTCTCTCTCTCTGTTTTCTTGTCCTTTCTTAAAAGATGATGGATGAATGTGGCCCAAATGGGTTTGTGGTGGTGTGACGTAGGTAATGTTACTCCCCTCTATGACTTTGTTCACAGGTACCCATCGGATAACGATATATGAGTAGCAGTCTTCACCCTTGTTATGGCGAAGGGTTGATCACCAAGTGCCCACCGTTGGGGGAAAAACACGACAGAAGGATAACTGAAATCAATCTACTATGAATAAATTTATGACAATTTTCTTTGAATGGTGTTTAGAAAAAGTGTTCAAAATAGAATTTACACTAGGAATGATTTTCTAATATTAATAGCTTATTGAAAAGACCGAAATTATGTAAGTCATATTTGATATTGTATTTCGATAACTTTCGGTCGATGTCTGGAATTTCTTGCTTATTATGAAATATATAGTTTGACAGAAAAAAAAAATCTTCTATCTCAGAATACATATACTCACAAATATAATTTATATATACGTAGGAAAATAACATTAAAAAAAAGTTAATCCGTAATATAGAAATGTTGTATATAACGCGTGAGAGTTTATTAAAATATTTATTTTTTTTTTTATCTTATATTATGAAATTAAGATAAAAAAATAAACATATAAATGTTTTTTGGAAAATATATTATTCCCCAAAAAATATTAATAAGGAAAGAGAGAATTTGCAAATTTGTGTTTCTTATTTATGTATGAAAAGATGTAAAGTTACAAATTTTATGGATTTGTAAATAATTGTTTTGCAATTCACCTTTTTATTTGTAATTAAAATTACAGAAAATACTATAAATGTTATGATATAGTTTAAATATATACATTATTTAAATTTAATTTATATCATAACATAAAAAGTATTTCTTCATTTGGCCACGTTAAATTCTGAATTATAGTGGGTAATATTTTGGATAAGAAATCATTTTTTTGTCTTATATCTCTTCTATATAATGTAAAGTAGTACTAATATATATATTATAATATGATGTTTTAAATTTAGCTGTTAAAAGAATATTTCAATATTTAATACTATATATTATAATATTACAATATTATTCTAAATTGAAAAGAATATTTGTTGAAAAGAGTTATTTTGTTTAAAAATTGAAGAATTCTCCGCATTAGATTATATAATATCTTTGCTAAATGTTTCATTGTAATTTAAATATTATATAAGATTTCAATAATTAACTATCGGTTTTGAAAGAAGGTCCTTGTATAAAAGCTGTTACTAGGTATAGTAAAAATTACATTTTATGATTATAAAAATCAGATGAGAAAATGGGTATGGATAATTTTGACAACATTTAAAAATTCAAATATAACTTAATAAGGAAAGAATAATTATTTAAAATTTATACAAAAATCAAAACTTACATAAAAAAATTTCTTCTTATTAACTTCAATAATATAGTGTGTTACTCTATTTTGTAATAATCATATATCAACTGCTATTACGAAAATTAAAATTTCTTCTTGACATATTCTGCAGTAGATATTTTAACCAATTGAATAAAAAAAATAAGCTTTCTTTCATAGCAAGTTTTTACGATACTATATAATATTTTTTTAGCATTTGCTATATAAGTTATGCTCAATTGATTACTACAGGGAAATGTATTACTTGGTAAAAGGGCATTGAAATAAATACTTGAATCTTACAAACTATTCTTTTCACCATTCGCCAGTTGCTGGTGTTTAAAACAGAGGTTTACAAGACAAGAAGGCAAGTAAATCTCCAATGCAGCTATGTCTCATACCACTCCAAAATTTCTCACCCAGAAAATTTTCCTGGCAACCCCATAAACAAACGGACCCCTTTCCCTGAAATAGAAGTTCCGTGTTCAAAACAAGAGAAAAGTGTGCCGTCATCAAATAAGTAGTGTAAATTTTTCCCTTGTGATGGATCAAGACACAAACAGCAACTAAAGACAAAGAAGAAGGCTGCCTCGGTGGAAATTCTGGAAAAGAGAGAGAGTAGTATTCGGGAAAATCGTTCCCATTAGTGCTGTCGGTAGATTTGTCTTCAAATAAATGAAAGGCATTTCGACGAATGACTTCGTTTTTTTCCTGTTCAATCGTTTCAAAATGGGGCATGTTACTTTTTTTTTGTTGCTTCCCCCTTAACTTTGCCATGGTAGCGGAAGGATGGTTTTCCTTTATGACTCTCATGCCTGTTTTTTTTCCCCTGTACCATTTTACTTTCTAGGATTGATAGAAATAAAATGATTCACGTAGAAAACTAACCGGCACAAGAAAAATTCTACTTGGAATCACCGTTCTCTATGGGAGATGGTTTCTAATAGTTTATGTACTGGTGTTCTTTCGATGGTACTTGATAAAGGAATGAAAGGTGATTTTGTCTAGAACTTACTGAAGTGGATTGCATTGCATAACTCTAGAATTTGTATGCTTGTATAGTTTCAAATCGATTTGGTGTAGAGCTGGGCTTATGACTGTTATGTCTGTAGTTGATTTATATCGTTTGAAAGTAGAAGCAGAATTCTTTTTACTATTACTATACTTAAGAAATTTATAAGTCAAGCATTTTATCTGATATTGATTTTTAATAATTTTATAATTAGTTGGCACTTTTATTTGTTTAATTTCGTGTTAAGATGTTTAACTTGTAATATATACTTGACATCTAACAAGCGATACGATTAATATAAAGATTTTACTGGGTGATATTATGATTACCACAAAGAAATAAAGTATTATGAATCTTTTCTTGCATAAACGACTTAATTATTAAACTTTAAAATAGTTCCATTCTGTCTAAAGTCAATCCAATAAGCATTGCCATTTTATGCTATCAAATTAATTTTATGT
>JAPDSC010056855.1:0-11834 GCA_026290005.1 Latrodectus geometricus | reverse complement strand
TCTCTCCACGGTGCCTCCAAACTCGAATGCGACCATCGTGGTGTTGCAGATAGAAGCGTGACTCATCAGTACAGACAATTTCATTCCATTCTGCCGCCTACATCCTTCTTTCATCGCACCATTGGTGGCGGAGACGTCTGTGGTTCTGCGTCAAGGGTGGATGGAAGGGTGGTTCCGCGTTAAGGACGTTTTGGGGACAGACCACAGCTGTAAATGGCGTCGAATGGTACTCGCAAACACTGGATTATGCATTACAGGTTGAATGTGCTGTGGTATAATTCATGATGTGGATGAGCTATCCGTGACTGCTATGCTCACAATTTGTGTGTCATCACTTGAAGTGGTGCGCTGAGGTGGATGCGATCGAACAAGCCAGTTTGTTGTACCGTCCTGCATCCAACGATTACATATCCGCATTACAGTTGTTTGGTTTTGTCCAACAAGACTACCGATTGCCTTGAAAGATAATCCACAATATCGGTAGGCCACTGTCCTTCCTCTGATGAACTTGGATACTTGATCTAAAAATGATCGCTGTTTTCTACGTCGCCTAATTGACGATTTTTTATTTTATTTATTTATTTATTATTTATTTATTTATTTATTTATTTATTTTTTTGAAAAAATGACAAGAAAAATACAATTACAGAACTTGAAATCGTTGAAATTTCAAAGCCTTAAATAGAGTTTTGAAGTGGCGCCACATGCACGCGTGATGTGTGTCTGCGTTGAAATTCTAATCATTTGCATATCTCACATTCGCTAATGTTCGTTGTAAATTTCATGTTATTTGTATGCTTCCTTCACAGGGTAAAGCATTCACCGTGGCCAGCAGTGTGTATATACATATATGTATAATACTTAATTAATTGACAAATTATATAGAAGAGTGAAATGAATAAATAAATAAAATTTCACTATATCCATTATTTCATACGCCAATAAAATTTAGAAATTAATTATATTTATTATCTAAATTTCAGAAAAAAATAAATCATTCCATTCTGCTTCGTAAATTTATATGGAATAAAATATAATTAAAATTAATCCAGATGAATAGTTTTATTGAGTTAAAATTTGAAAAACTATGCGTAGAAATTCAAAAATCTATTTTTTTTAGGAAGCAGAATATAAATTTTAGAAATAACTAGTATTGAGAACCAACGAAAATTTACAATAAGGCCAAAAGCTTAATTTATACACATTAATTCTGACTTGTTTTGGTGATAGTAAAGTGCAAAACAAATAAAATAACTTCCTTCGCTGATCTATTATTGGTATGAAGGTAATTTCTGGAAAATCATTATTTTTTTGTGAAAATTTTTTTTTCAAATGACAATTTTCCTCTTCAAAAATAAATTCCTAAATACAGACATCTATAGATCTTTCTCACTTAGCTCTTTATAAAACATTTAGTGCAAGTATTTTCATAAAATATGAAATCTACAGTGTAATAAATTTATTATTATTATAAAGCCCAGCTACTAGGGTACATTTACCACCTTTTCAGCACTATGATGCGTGGAAGTATGGCACTTTGACTAGTAAAGCACTTTGTGAGTATGCCATCTTAGAGCCCGAAAGTGTGTGTCTTTGTAATTTAGAAGCAAGGACCAAGCAGAAGATCTCAGATTTGGTTTGCCACCCCACAACGATATCATTTCATATGAAGGAAATAGCCTCTACGACATATTTAATATGAACCAGCCACCTATAGTGAACACAACGGTTCTTCGGTTGCGTTCGATTGGAACTCACTATCCTCAGATAACGAGAACAAATACCCTAACCAACCAGGCTGCTACAGACAAAATCACAACAAAATTATAAATAACCAAATTATAAAATTACACTAAATGTCGCCTTTTTTAACGGTACACTGTATAAAATGAATAATTTTATAAGATTGAAATATTTCCTTGAAATATATTGAAATATTTCCATGAAATTATTGAAATATTTACAAATAAATTTTTAAAATAAAGCGTTTGAATTAATTTTACACAATAAACAATTTAGCGACATCTCAGTGTAACATAAATATAAGGCCATTTATTATTTTTTATTCAAAATAATTTGAGTTTTCAAAATCATTTGAATTTTAACTAAATGTGAAAAGGCAACCAATCAAATGAAAAAGAAAATAAAAGGAAAAATGAGAAAATTCGCAATGCCATGTAGAAGGGAATTATGTGACATAGAAGTTCAAAAAATTTGGTTTTATAAGAACTTTGGGAAATCTGAATGGGAAATAGAATGCTTCTTAAGTTTTCTTAGACTACTGTTCATATTGTTGTAAGTGAAAGACATTTTTAAATTAAATTTGAAGAATGTATGGAGGAAGAGAAATTTGTCAACTGCCTACAGAATACAAATTTTTAAGTTTCCTGCAAAACAGAACCGTCTATTCCTCAGTTATCATGGTAGACAGGAATTATTTACAGCAGTTAGAGATGCACCTTAAAATCAAATTCAAATTCTCTTCCACTGAATTAAGGAACAGAAAAACAAGGCTGTTAGGCATCATAAAGAAGAGGAACTGAATTTGGCAAAAAATTTCCTGACCTGAAGTGTTATCTGGAGAAATACTATTTTCGACGAAAAAATTGTATTTAGATGTCTCAAATGGAATTATTTACTTAAGGAAATTGAGATTTCTTCCTTAGGCAAAGGGGTGGGGGATAAGAGCTCTGTGATAATGAGAAGAGTTGTTGCATTTAATGGGAAATTCAAGGTGCAATATGTTCCTGAGAAAAAAAGAACTTAGCTATTATCAGCAACTGCTTTATTAGCAAATTGTTCCATTTTGTCCAATTTTGAAGGATCAAACTCGAAATTTCACTGATGAAATTTTAGTAGATTTTCAAACAATGATTTATGGCCAAATAAATTACAAATTTATTTCAGATAGAAAGAATCGAGTTCTTAAGTTGACCAAGAAGTAATCCAGAACTGATATTCAAACAAAACTTGTGAGATCATTTGGCAATATGCTTCTATATACAAGAAGTAGCTATCACGGAAAAATGAGAAAAAATTCTCAAAAATTGCTTAAAAATCTGATAAATTTAAAAAGAATTATTTCAGAAAGAAAGAATCGAGTTCTTAAGTTGGCCAAGAAATAATCCAGACCTGATATTCAAACAAAACTTATGGGACCATTTGGAAATAACTGGCGCGATATGCTTCTATATACACGAAATAGCAATCATGGATAAATGGGAAAAAATTCTCGAATAAGCAAAAATATATTTTATCATACATTTTAATATATAAGTCCTTATAGTAGAATATCTCAGCAAAAGCAAACAATGATGTAATAAAATTCACTCTTAATATTATTTCAGGTCAAGTTCATACTCCAACTTCATTGGAACTATTATCGAAGGAAGTATTGCTAATGTTAATATTTTATATTGCAGAAAATTGTTTCCGATAAATAATAACTTTTGCTAAGGAAAGTGGAAGGATGTCAACCACACTAGCAGTGTTTATAGTTTACTTTTGCATAGAAAGATAACTATCTTTTGGAGACCAATATCATAACTCTCAATTTTATGTAGTATCCTACTTATGTAGGAGAATGAAAAAATAAATAATTTAATCCAGCTTGCATTTCGATGAGAAAACAGTGTAAATTGCAGCAATTTACATTAACACTTACCATTTAGGATTGCTTAATTTTTTAATGCTGTGTAAATAAGATACTGTGAAAACTCATCTAATCATCAAAAATTTTTAAAATATTATATATTCCTACAACCATTAAAATGTGATAATTTTTTTAAAAAAAAAATTGATTCTCATAATTTATTTTGTGGAATACTTAATGGAAAATATATAAAAATATACGATAATACGTTGTTATTATATAAATTAAAGTAAGGTGAATTGATATTTTAAGTGATCTGTGTGATTTGAATACATTCGAGGAAAGAGATTCTTAAATTTAAATTACGTCAACCACACCAAATACAAAAAATATACATAAGAATATCCATTCTTTATATATTTATTACAGTTAAAACTAAATGTCAATACCATTTACTGTTATCTTCTGTTATTGTTTTTATTATTTCTAGCAATAAACAGAAGATATTCATACATTGGAGAATAGTATATATTCTCGAACGATCTTATGAACCATTAAGTAATAAAGCAAATGTTCAAAGCACTAACCCGCGAAAGAGATGTTTCTGTGTAGTAGTCACGATTGATTTTGTTCTTCTCACCAAAGTATCCAACGGGCATTTTACCAAAGTGTCCTTTGCAATTCTTGAATCTTTCCGCAAAATGGGCCCAGGGTCATAGAACACATTACTTTTTTCACCCCCAATTTATCTCTTATACCTAAAAAATAGAGTAGTAATATTCTTATATCTTTACTTCTTGTAGAGTAATGCAGTATTCAAACTTTCTTACACATTCTTTCTACGCTGAAAAGCTTAGTATTTTCTACTTTTAATTTTTTCTGATGAAAGGTATTTCTTATTTTGACTAAAATTGATAACTCTTGTTCCCTGCTAAAAATACACACAGCTGACTACCTAAATTGCAACACCCTATAGGAAGCATGCAAATCAAGGGAAATGTACATCATGCTTTTGCGGCAATGAGATATGTAAATCATTAGTATTGCAGAGCATATGTACATCACGAGAGACTGTAATGACACCTGCAGGCGCTTTATAAAGGGAGAAAAAATTACCTATTTGAAACTTTTTCCAACATTTTTTGTGTAACATTTTAAATTGTTTAACAATGCCTCAAAAAAGACAACAAACGTTTTTCAAACAAGTTTCTGAATTCGACTGAAGAAAAATATTAATCTATGGGTAGTCTACACAGATTGCGTATTATCTTTCAAAGAAATCGATAATCGCATTTTACGAAGCAAAGTAACTGTGATGAGGATCTGTAATTACTGAATGAAGGAAAGGACGGAGAATCGATAGGGCTGATCTCAACCTTCTCTTTGTACCTCAACATGTAATGACAGGTGTTTTGTGCGCATGGCAGTGATGAATTGTTCAGTCACACCATGTACCACAGCACAACAGATTAAGTTTTTTACCCATAACTCAGTATCCTCACCAACCATTCGACGTTACTTGTAGTTGAGTAGAATGCTCACAAAGCTTCTATTGCTTCATTTACCCTTGACTCAAAATCAACATTATTTCCTCATCAAATGGTGTAATAAATGGTGGACATGGACAATGAAAGAGAAAGATAATTTCTTCACCGTCGAAATCCCAATTCTGCACATATAACACCACGATGGTCGGTTTTGAGTCTGAAGAGGCACCGTGATGAGAGATTGTAGATCTGTGTACCAATATGCATCGCCACAATGGTCCCGCACCTGGCATACATAGTTGGGGTGGTATTAGATTTCACTTCCACACGCCTGTAATACACTCTAACACACATTGAACAGCCAGCGCTACATATCTGAAATTTTGACGTCCGTGGCTCTCCCAGTGCTTGCTATCAGCTATATTCCAACAGGAAACTGCGTGTCTCCACGTGGCTTGTTCTCATGATCTATAAGTAATCAATTGTAATTTAATAGAAGTTATTTCTCGCAAAATAACACCAAATTATCGCATATATTACAATCTTACTCTCTTGAAGATTAAATTCAAATGTTGCTCTTTGGAAATTATTAGGAAACCAAGAACCAAAGCACATAAAGAAAATTGGATAAAATTGGCTAAGGACATCATGATCTGCAATGATACTTGGAAAAATATCTGACGAAAAGTAATTCCGTTTGGATGGCTCGGCCAGTAATATTTACTATCCGCATGATTTAAGGACAGAAGATTGAAATATTTTTAGTAGATCTTCAGAATAGTAATAGCGGTAGGTTTGCGATGGCTTAGAGAACTTTTGTATACCATAGAAAATGAAAATTGCAACAAGTTCCTAGAAAAGTAGACACAGTTGTTATCAGTTTGTGTTTTATACCTTATAAACCTTATACCTTTTAATTCACTTTTAGATTGGCCAAACTGGAAATTTCAGCTGCATAGCGGATCATGCTATGTGTTAAAAATCTATTTCAAAAAAGAAGGCTCAAAGTCTTACGAGAGAATACATAGTGTTAATTTGAATACCATGAAAAATTTAAAAGTAAATTTTTTGTCTCTCGAGTTTAGCGCAGGTAATAGTAAATATAAATCTGTACAAATTGAAAGAAGTTATCTTTTATAAATGGGGTAAAATTCTCTAAATATTAGGTTGGGGAAAAAGTAATCCATTATTTTTTCGGTAGACGTCTGTAGTGATCGATATCTTGTGAGGTATCTATCAAACAATTTCAGATTTATGCTCGTTGGAAAGGTGACATTTGACACTAAAATATCCTCTTGCGGTTTTTTGTTTGATTAATTCAGTTACGAGTACAAGGTTTTAAAAATAGAAGACAACAAACAGAAAATTCGATTACATTTTCGTTTTTCTCTTGTAACGTCGAAAAAGATAGCCGGGTGGCTAAAATTGTGAAAGGTGTTAATCGTCCTATATAAGATTGTAACAACCAGTTACGTACAATTTTTATTTCGTCGATTCCGCTCGGGTATTTTTGAATGTAGAGATGCACCTCGCATGTGGATACAGCATCGTATAAAATATCTATAAAATATCAAAAATGATCGAATTTAACCGCATGTCAGCAGTCGTAACACGCAAAACCTAAAAATCTACATGAAAGCTGTTTTAAACCTTTTTACAAAGTTAATCCAAAAGAAGTTACATAAAGTTCACGTAAAAATAATGGATTTCTTTTTCCCCAAACTAATATTCTTCGCAAACCTGCTTAATTTAATAAAAATAGTGTACATCCTTCTTTGCTATTTTCTACAGCACTTCTTGAATTCTTTTTCGCATCAAATTTTCAAATGTATACCCGATACACATGTACGTACGAAAGACTATCATATTTAATTTGCAGAATATTTGAGGAAGAAGTATATAATCCCACTTTTTGTTACATTTGCGACTTGAAATAAAAAGGATTGAGATTAATCTAACGAGGTATATGAAAAATATAAGAAGGTATGTGAAAAATACAATTTCTATGTTTAGAGAAATATGATGGTCTTGAAATAATTTTATAATGAACTTACATTATTGATAGAATGTCTCCTGGATTATTAAGGGTTTTTGTTTCGTGTCTAATTTTTATAATTAATGCTATCATATCGGGGAATCCCTCCGGGCAAAAACAAATAAAGTTAAATACAAAATTGAAAAATAATCTACAGATAATAGCAAGAATTTCGCGTGAAATCTCAGGAATTATCATTTGGAATGAAAATCATATTATTAAATATGACAGATTAAATATGAATAAATAAAGAAGAAAATAAATTTTATATAAATAAATATGCCACATTAAATATGAACAAATAAAGAAGAAAATAAATTTTATTTTGAACATAAATATTTTGAAAAATGCAGTTTCCTATTACAAAAACCTTTAACAGCAGTAATATGAGCATTTTCAAAGATAGTCAAAATTCGAAGGATGTTGTCCTTTTTTTTTTGGAATTAAATTCATTTGTGTTAGTAGACATCAAATCTTAGGTTGTAGAAAATGTCAGATATTTAAATACCATTTTCCCTTTCCTTTTCTCATAATCAAGATATAATTAAAAATGTATATACTTATTGTTAAAAAAACTTGCAATCCAATAACATGTGTCAGTATTAAATGAAAATTTACACATGGGTTATTTAATTCAATATATGAAAGTAATACACCTTTAGATGAAGGCTTACAGGGTCTATTAAAGTCCTGGAGAATTTCATATGACAAATATACAGTTTGTTTAATTTAGTATCTCTGTGTAGCAAGAAAAATTCTTGGAAACATTGACCTTGCAAGTGTTTGAACTTTTTATACGCTCTTTATTGATTCAGTGCTGTCGTGTTTAAGTTTGGTAGAATATGGCTCAAAATCCATATGATGAAAACAATATAGGAAACTAATACATTTCATTGAAAGTGCGCCCACAAATGTATTTGAAGTACATATGCGAGAGTGTTTGTATCAAGCTAATACATATCTGTATAAAATAAAAGACGTGTTACATCATCAGTATTTAATATACATACATACATACATACATGCATACATACATACATACATACATACATACATACATACATACATATATATATATATATTGTATTTGCGTATATATATTATGTTGTATGTATATTATGTTTCGGATACATATGCAGTATGCTAACTAAAGAAAATCTGATTTATTTTTCTTTCACTTTTCGATCCTTTATCAATTCCACGGATGTCCGTAACAGCAATGGGAAAAAAATAATAATTGGGAATCTTTGATACATTACTTTCCAGGAAGTTTTTAAAAAGAACGTAAATATTAAATTTTAATGAAAGAAAGTTTTTTTACTCTCCCAAAAAACTTGAGTTACAATTTGAAGTTAATTTTTTATGAATTTTGTCGTCGGTTCTTCTTTTTGCTAGCTGAATATGTTTTAATAATTTTGCATTTTACAAAAAAAAAAGTGTTTTGCCAAAATATTCCAGAAAGAAGTACATTGTTTCTTTCGAAAAAAGGCAACAGAGAATACATTAATGAACACCTAAAGACAGTCAGTTAATGCATTCTAGGAACTTTTAAACTGTTTTTTATTTATAAGGCAAATAAAGAGTTTCTTCGTTTCTTAAATTTGCGGGATGCATAATTAATTTTTTCTACTCAGAATGGAATAGTTTCTTTAACCTATATATTTATCGTTGAGAAAAACTGTTTATGATAAGAAAATTTAAACAAATTCTATGAAGAAATGTAAATAAGGTCTTCCTTTTTTATACTGATCAAATGTCTGAAACGATATTATATATCTATAGTAAAAATCTCTTATAACTATTAAAAATAAGAGAAAGCATAATAATAATTTAAAATTATGCAAGGTACCTTTAAGCTTTGAGGAAAAATATGAAATATCCGGGAGAGGCTTATATGAAAATTACTTAATCTACGATTTCCTCAATTAAAAAAAATACTAACGTGAACAATGACGTATTTACTCGTATCTTTTGAAATTAGCAAGTAATATTTTCTTAATAGGGACACATAAACATATCTAATCAAATTTTTTAAGTAAATTTCATTTTTACAGTGGATTCCTGTGTAACGAGCTCCCGAAAAATGAAAATTTATGTAAAAAGAGGAAAATTACTTCCATAATCACACAATTACGACTGGTAGCTATTACTTATCGTCCTATATGAGTACTATTCATAGATATTTCGTAATGTTTTACTGGAGTCAATTGGTTATGTGTATAGAAATAGATAGTGAGATGCATATACATTTATCTCCGTGTTAACTTAAGAACAGCATTATAGTAATACGCATTAAATACGCATAGAAGTAAAACGCATTATGGTACAATAACCAACATTAGAAAACAATCAATCACAATAAAAGTTTTCCCAAGTGCAGCATGATTTCACTTAATAAACTTTTTTTTTATTGAAAAGCACTTGAAAATATATCATTTGTTTCCACGTATCAGAGATACATAAGACTAAACAAAACAAAAATTCAATAAAGAAAGTAAAACAGTACATAACCGTAACTACATCAAAAATGGAAATACATTTGACAAGAGTGAACTTAAATTTAGTAATTAGATCTCAACTTCATCGATTATCTGATGCATTAATATCCACTGCATAGGTATTCTAGTAATTACTAACATTTTAGTAAATGATCTCTGTCTATTTAAAATTTTGTTACGTGCATAAGGAGCTATCATGTGGTGCAAAGCAGATATTTAAGGACACAATACTGTCTGATCTCCACTCCAAATAGAACGTGCAAAGAGAGTCAGAAATGTAACACAAGTCCCTTCATTTGTTATTCTTCATTTCTTTAAAAATTCAACAAGTCTCCCCTATTTTCTTTCAAAGCATCTTTTTACTATTCTTTTATGTAATTGTTACCTTAATATATCTTACAGCAAAATTTCAGTCCGTCTTTTAGCTAGTTTATCGGCCCATTCTCTCATCTCTAGTTATTCCAAAGTGAACTAGAATTCACTGTAAGGTCTCTGCCATACTTTTTTGTATTAGAATACAAAGGGTTTTTCTGTAAGGTATATGTCATCAATAATTTTTTAATCCGCAACATTATATGAAGAAATTTTTTGAATGACTGAAAAGGACTTCGAAAAGATATAATTATATATATACAATAATATATATATATATATATATATATATATGACAAATTTGACTACCAGTAAATTGTCTTCATAGTTGTTGGTTTTAGTTTATGTTAGTCGATGATAACTTTGTTATTGTTTATATCCCATGACCATCAATTCTTATTGACCCTCTTGTAAAAACAATGCTTTCAACGGTTTATTATCTGTAAGATCAAGCATTGTTTGTCGTGTAGTAATTTCTACAGATCTTGTTAAAAACCTCGTTTTGAAAAATTTTGAAGTATTTCTATAAGTAATCAGGACCTCACAATAACACACAATTAAAGGCTTGATTATAAACTATGTTTTATTAAAAGTTTTCTGTAACTCCATTTTACACGTGCAAATCTTTTAATAATGGTTTTTGTGAGATCACATTTTGAATAATTCAATTTACAGTAATTTAAAATTCCATTGGAACGAAATTTTTATAATGAATGTAGGTCATTGACTTCCTAAAATTAGCTAATGTGAAATTTATCAACAATGTTGCTTTACGATGGAGATAATATTGTAGAACGATATGACACTCTATTTGTTGCTACTATAAAATGAGAATAATATATAATCACAGTTATTTTAATAAAAATGAAATACACACCTCTAAAACAATCTCTAATTTTTACCTATTGAAATTTTCTGTAGACTGTTTCACCCTATTTATCAGAATTTTATGAACATTTTCCTAAAACGATATTGTGACAAATAATTCTGTGATGATTATGGTAATTAAAAAAACTATGTAGTAAAGAAAGCAATGAGAAATATTAATTCGTTTTAAGAACTTTTAATCTCTATATATTAGAATACAAAAAATTTGCTAATATTATATATTTGGCATTTTATCATAATCACAATTGAATTTAAAATACATTCATAGTATGTTATAGAATACTTTTTGGTGAATAATAATAGATTTCCAAAGTAATCTCTAATATTTTCATTTTTCTCAGATTTCATAAATCATCCAAGAGTCGTTGAACATTCTAACAGCACAAAATTATAAACTTTTTGTATTTCATGTGTTGTATATTATCAAAAGATTTCTTCGTTAAGTGTGGCATAAAATAGAGAATCCATTGTGACACAGCATCTATTTCTAAAAAAGTAGCTCAAAAAATTCAACAGTCATATTATTTTGCTCAACAATCTTATGTAACTACCTTTCAAATGAAACGTAGCTCCCAGCATTTTTAATATTAACTTTATTATTTCACTTTCATGCATTTTTCCTAATAATTACTTAAATCTTATTCCGAATGTTAGGGAAAAAAAAATTCGAGATTATAACGATAGCTACCTATGTCATTAATTTTCCAAAGTTCAATAGAATCTTCTTTGCCTCTTTATAAACGCTACATTTTCACGGGGTTCCGCGGGAATTTGTACCTTCTTAGGACTAACGAGGGGAAGGAAAGATAGTGGGTTTCAGAACATACCCTCCTTTTTGTCACCCTCAAAGTGAAGGAAGAAAATATCGAACCAAGAAGAAGCTAATAAAAAAGGGTTGAAAAAGAAGAAAGAAGGGAGGGAAAAGAAACTCAAACGCCGCGATAAATTCTCAGCATAACTTA
>JAPDSC010056852.1:36531-109807 GCA_026290005.1 Latrodectus geometricus | reverse complement strand
TATACACAAACGGTACACGCATAAAATTCCGTTAAAAAGGAAAACAAATGCAACCAAGAAACATTATTTTCACCTACAATAGAAATATATATATATATATATATATATATATACCAAATATATTATTAATATATTGTTGGTTGTTATTATGCTAAATCATTTTTCTTTTAAACCTGAGTTCAGTTCTAATAGTTATTTTCCTACTTTACTCTACAAATGATAACAATTTTTAGGCTATTAATAACATTTTTACTATTAAAATACTGAATTTAAAATACCTGTATATTTTGCTATTTTTTCAAGTAACTATGAAACAAGTTTTTAAATCTTATGTTAGAAAACGTTAATTTCAACATTTTTTTAAAATTAATTTTTTCTTTAAATTTTTGTTACAAATGCAATGGAAAACAATATGAACACATTTTGGTGTCAATTTTGTCAATTTGCGCGATCTGTTCCATCAAGTCCATGGAATTTTACACGTGTATTTTACAAATGCCTTTTTATTTTCGAAATTTCATAATTGCAGTTTACCCTTTTTTTCACAAATACGGAAATTGTGTACAGAATAAAAAAAAAAGTACAATGTTTGACTTTAACATATTTTAAAATAATTTACCGACATGGGTTACTACGGAAAAATAGAGTATTCTAGTTTGCAATAAAATAAATATTATTAATTAATTTGTATAATCTATATTTAATAACATCTGTAAGCAAAATTAAGTTCAGTTTTTATTGAAATGAATTTTTAAATATTTAAAATAACTTTCTCAACTAGGGATGGAGCTTACACATCTGTTGTACATTTAAATACATTTATAACAATTTAAATACTGATTTGATGAAATACTGATTAACATAATTCGTATAATATTAAGAATAGGAGTGAAAAAATTTTTAAAAATTCTAAATTTAAAGTAAATTTTATTATTTGAATTAAAAAATTCGCAGTTAAAAATTACAAAATAATATTTTGTCATCCTTTTCAACAGAGCGTCATAATTTTAAACTAATCAAAGATAACACACAAAATTTTTCCTAAAATTATAACTCAAATCCCATTAATGTACTTAAGTATTTTGAAATGGGGGAAAATAGCTGAATTTTTGCATCTAATCAAGTTGTTATTTATAATTCCATGAAAACAACATCTATTCTGATTTATCACAGAAAAGTAAAGAAACAAATAATAATTGCGTCCGTAAATATACAGATATTGGATATTATCAGATGCGGGCCTTAACATCGAGTCTTTGTTCGTGCTTGATGTCTAGCCGGACGATCAGTGCAAGTTTTCGGATTTGCAGAAATGTGTTAATGCCTGTTCTATGTCCGGAGATTTATGGCTGGAGACAGCAATATAATGGCCTCTTATGCTGGAATATATAGCTCCATGGAATAAATCTCCTATCTCTTACATACATTGATGAACAAAATAATACCCGCTGGACTATTAAAACGAAAGGATCTTGATGAGGGAATGTATCGATTTGTTTTCTAGTATTTAGGGAACAAAGAAAAAGATTATGATATCTTCTATCGATTACATAAAATATGATTGAAGATTTTGACAACACAATGAGGATTAAGACAGGTTTAAGTATGCATTTCTTTGAGAAATGGAATGTGTTGCAGGATTAATGTGTGTGCATGTAAATATTACACATATTAAATAATACGTAAAATTTTACATAACGCATATATAAATTAATATGTAAAATTTTTGAACAACTATTGAGTGCATAGTGTAAATACTATAATTTCAGAACACAATGCATTAGTTTTCTTGACTTATATAGATTTCTACATTGTATTTCTATTGTTTTAATTACTTTAAATTATCTGATTTACTTGTTTTATCGCTTAGTTTCATATTTTAATATTTTCCCCCATTTTTAAATCATAATTTTTTAATTAATGGCCTTTTATTCAAAAAGATTTATTTAATGAGACAAAAGACAATGAAAGAGATAAAGATGAATATAATAATTTAGGATAGAAAATATTAATGGCTATTGGTACTCAAAATCATTAACTAAATAATTAATTTTTTTCCTAAGAAAATATCCAAGTGCAGTATTTCCTGAAAATATTATTAATCCGATTGACTTTATTAGATTCTTTCATTACCCCATCCAATGAGAGAAAGTAGAATATAATTAATCATAATCTGTTTTTGTGCATAAACTTCTTTTAAGAAAAGCAATTTATCTGTAAATGAAAGGCTTTGCATATGCATAATTAACTCATGTAAATAAAGTGTGAAATATTAAGTTTAAAGCTGAAAAAAATAGAGATGGGAAGAAAATTATTTGAAAAAAGGGAAATTTTGAACATATATTATTAAAATGTCGGTAAAAATAGCAGAATCTATGAGAATGATTAATTTTAATTAAAAAAACGAATAAAAAGTTTGAATAATTACTTTTGCTGGAACACACAATATTAGGGAACATTTTATTAGATTACAAAACTCAAATAAGATTTATGTGAGATAAATTTTAGTTTAATATATATTTGAAGATTGTTTAATATTTGGAACAAATATTAATATAAAGCAATTAGATAAGACCATTTAAATATAGCAAAACGGTGGAACATATAACCAATGTACAAAGGAAAATTTAAAATTTGAATCGTTTAAATAATCATACAGAACGAAAAGTAAAATCGAAAAACTCACAGTAAAATATATATATAAAATCCGTCGTACTTTCACCCTGTGAGTGGGGCTGTGTTCAAAAACGGAAGACGCTCTTTCTGAATTCATTCACCAAGTCCCAGACGGGTGGGTGTCGCTAAGTGTCATAAGTAACAATAACAAATAAATTAACAACATAGCCAGCTTCAACAGGGGGTGTTGACTACATTGATATGAAGTATGGCTTTTCTGCAATGGCTGAAGACTAGTAAATTAAGCCATTACATCCCGAAGCCATAGAGAAAAAGTTTTATATTGAAGAAATAAAATTAAGGAAAAATACCAAATTTATCGTTGCAAAAAATGTGTAAACTTTCAAAAAGTTTCTAATGTGTGAAATTTCAAATAAATAAAGAATGTAAAGAGAAGAATAAAAACTAATTCATAATTGCCAAGATAAGATACTATATTCCAAACCTGCAACATTTCAAATGCATACCGAAGTAAAATAAATACATAAGTTGAAAGACTATTTATGAATACTATTGATATTTTAAGCTTCTTATAAAATCTTCAAGGATTGGATAACCCTTCTGTAGTTTATAACTACGCCTTATAACTACTCTTATGTTCTACTTGCCAAATGCTCTACTTACAAATAACGTTCCAAAATGCTCTACTTTCCAAATAGCGTTCCGAAGTTCGATCCTTGGACAAGATCGACTCAGACTTTCATCCCTTCAATAGGTCGATAAAATTGAGTACCAAGCATGCTTAGGATTAAAATACTGTAGGTTTCGAGTTAAGTTGACCACTTAACCAGGACTTGCTTTGTACCCTTGTTAACTTGCTTTGTACCCCAGGGCCCTTGAATAAGAAAACAGATATGGGCACTTTAAGTCTTGGTCCCATATAGAGACAGATAAAACGTTTTTAAACTGTTATTTGTACACTCAAATCTAATTGAACTTTTCACAATTTTAAGTTAATCGAAGCGTTCTCACATTGATTTACTGTTTACTTCATTAACTACATGTTTACAGTGTTAATTGTTTTTTCTACTTTTCTTTAAAAACTAGTAATTAAATTAAATTGGCTTATAATAAACGCTTAAAATCACGGAAAATTTTCAAAAAGCTCAAAGAAAAAAAATTGGAAAATTTATATAAATTATTATATTCTAAAAAAAATCAATACATTGATAAATTTTTTATAGTTGGCATTTGAATGTAAATAAAAGATTCATCTTCGATAAACAGAAAAATAACATATTTTAGAAAAATAATTAATGTATTTGTCATTTTATAATATGGATGTAATGCAAGTTAAAAATCATTTCATAATTGTGATTATTTTCGTATAAATATGAAGGGTAAAAAACTTTTATTGTTATTATTGCTTTATCTCCTTGCACATTTCAGCCAAGTCCTTTTAATAGCACTTCCATGATTATTTCCGTATCCTTGGAATCTTAATTAGCATTTAAATAAATGAATTCAAAGTTCAAATCAAGTTTTAAACAAAATATCAGAGTTTTATTTACAAATATTAATTTACCCTGTACCTGCAAAACATTATATCGAAAACACCCTAGTAAAATTTTTGAATTCATACGAACCTTAATTTTTATAATTTATCCCGATAGTTAGAATCATAATTTAAACTAATGGATTTCAATTAATACAAAGCTCGAAATTTTCGTAATTTAAAAGTTAACAAAAGTTCTAATTTAAAAGTAAAAAAAAAATTCAAAATAACTTGTGGTTATAACTTGAAAAATCAGACTATGTTGAAAAAAATTAAAATAAATAGTAAGTTTAAATAAGAAAACACTACTTTCCAGTAACTGTAAAAAACATAGTCTTAATGGAACAATATTTTATTATTAAAAATTTACATACATGACTGCCCTCGTTTAATAATATCAAGACAAATCGAGGAAATTTCGTATCTGTTAGGCATTTTTGAAAAAAATCATATTAGGATAATATTTCTCGTAATCCACCATATCCATCAAAAGATTGAGACTAGGCGTTATTAGAAAAGAATATATAGAAATTAAAATATTTTAAAACTTCATCTAAAAATTAGTAATTTAAAATTTAAACACGAAGTTAAAATTAACAGCAATAAACCTCAGAATCATAAATGACCCTCCCCCATGAAGCATTGAAACATCTGTTAATGTTCAAGTATTTTTAAGAGGGCGCATTTAGATGCATGAGAATATGCCATAAATGTGCACGTTACGGTAATATATTTGATGCACTGGAAGTGTACTGCTTTAAGGTTTAAAAGAGATTTATTACCTCCTTTAAACATCAGGAATACTTTAATCAAATACTTACATATAACGTATGTATACAAAGTAAATACACATAATAATAAATATATTACTTAAGAAATATATTTATTATTATGTACAGCTTATCTTCAACTTTAAAAAAAAAAAAAAAAAATTCGCAGTATCAGCGAAAATTTAATGATTTCCCTAATTGTAACTAGAGGAATTTATATTATCTTCAGTTAATATATAATTTGGGAATTGTAAGAGTCATTGTATCGAGAATTTAATATTTAATTATTAAACTTATGACTACGAAAAAATTTTTAAGGAATAATGAGGATAAAGAGACAAAAATATACTAATATTTAATAATTAAGCATAAAAAATATTTTTTGACAATTTAAATTTTAAGTTTATATAAATATATTAAATTAGATCCATATTTTTATACATCGAAATGAAACATCACTGTTTTTGATACGCAATTGTGTTAAATATGTAAATATAGTTTTTTGGAAGAATTTTGCATTAAGTAACATTTTCTTTGTTAAATTAGACAAATCTGCACTTTAAGTACTATTGCATTCCACTCATTTTTTCCACTAAAAGAAGTACGTGCAAATGAACATTGTACGCTCAATTTCAAATGAATTAAAAATTTTGAATTCCAGTTACATTTGATAAACATTTTATATATTATAAGAAACAATGTAAAGGAAAGAAAAACATTAATAACTCTTCTTTAAACATTATTACAGTGTGCAGAATAGAGCCTTATTATGCTGTAGAGTTTGCTTTAATGATGTCGATTACGGGATAATCGCGAGGTATACGATAAATCCACGGATTCCATCATTAAACATTCTATATTTAAATCCTACAAATTTACTTATTATTATACATCCTATGCAGAATCGATCCTATGTCGTTGATGGTCCTGGAGAGGATTAAGACTTCATGATGTATATCGAATGCTTATAAGAGGTCTAAAAGATAACTTGTGTCACTATTATTTATTCAATGACAGTACTTTTTTTTCGCTTCTAAAACTTTCAGAGATACTCGATAAAGGTAGATTAAGATCTTGTTTAGTGCATTTAATTTTGTACGAACTAACATTCGAAGTGTATGCGGCGTAACTTATGCGATAAAAAAATGTTAATTGGTTGGTTTAAATAGGTACTAAATTAAGGATTTTGTTGTAGAAGTGGTATTTGGGAGAAATGTAAGCATTGTAATTAAGTATGAAAATATTATTATAATGCCCGGTTGTCATGATCCCTTTTTCATTCATCTTTTCAGTAGTACGAGGTATGGAAGTGATGCCACTTTTTCTAGTGGGATACCATAGTGGACACCGAAGTCTTCGTAATTTAAAATCAGGAACAAAACAAAGACTCCAGTCTTGGCCTGCCACCCCGAGAAGTATCATTTCCCATCCAAGACATTGTAATCATGACATATTTTGTGTTTCTCAACAACCATTAGCAAACATAACAGATCTTCTGTTGGATCGGGATTTGAACTCACTAGCTTCCGATAGCGAGAACAAATGCCGTAACCAACAACCATTTAAGCATAAATATTTAGTTAGTAGACATGTAAATTTATTTCTTATGTTCAAAGTATTTTCCGCATGTCCCGAAATTTTAATCCTGAACAAAAATCTGAGAAGCTGAATTTGCTTATTTTTCATTTCTAGAGTTGAACAGTTGTGCAAATCAAATAAATGAAATTTTAACTAACTGGACAGCTTCGATATTGTATATTTTTATATTTCCGATCTTTTTTGAGATGAGTTACGATTTCTTAGACATCTCACATTCATAAAAAAATCGTCATTTTGATTAGTGCATGCTAATTTGATTTTTTTATAAGTACATACCACTTTTTTGACAGAAACTATAACCGTAGAAATAACTAATTACATTTTATGAGTCATGTACTCTTGTGCCATCATGAATGCAACACCCTGAAGGAAGTATGCAAATAACATGAAATTTACAGCATGCATTAGCGGAGGAGAGATATGCAAATGATGAATTTCAATGCTTACGCACATCACGAGCACATGTGGCGCCACTTCAAAGCATTACGTAAGTCATGGAGATTTCAACAATTTCAAGTTCGGCAATTGTATTTTTCTTGTGGTTATTTAAAAAAAAAGATTAATTATGTTTTTTAGAAAACAGTAATCATATTTGGATCAAGTATCCGATTTCACGAATGTCATTTATGTGAGTTCGTGAACTCGGCATAGCACTTCGTGAACTACAGCACAGCACATTCAATCTGTGACGTATCATCCAGTATCTGCGCGTACCATTCTTAGCCGTTTACAGCAGAGTGGTCTGTCCGCAAGACGTCCATTGCTTCATCTCTTCATCTACCCTTGGCGCAGAACCATAGACGTTTTCGCCGCCAATGGTGCGATAAAAGAAGGGCGTATTCGGTAGAATGGAATGAAATTATCTTTACTGACGAGTCACGCTTTTATCTGCAACACCACGATAATTGTATTCGAGTCTGGAGACACCATGGAGAGGGGATGATGAACAGTTGCGTTATGCACCACCACACTAGTCCTGCAGCGGGTATTATGGTATGGCGCGTTATTAGATATCAATCTCGCACTCCTCTTGTACGCATTGCCGGTACTTTAAGCAGCCAGTGCTTCATCTCCAAGGTATTGAAGCCATTTGTTCTTCCTTGCTTTCAGGGCATGTCCACAGCCATATTTCAACAAGATATTAGAGTTGTACATTCGTATTAATTTTGTTAGGTTGCGTGGAGTTCAAAATAACTCAACAAGGTTCAGCATCTAATACATATTTTATTAAGCGTACAGCATCGATCATATCAGCGAAGCGACTGAACATGGCGCTTCAAAACATGTTTTTTCAAGTACAGTTCGGTTTCCAGTTAACATTGAGATAAACAGTTAAAAGATATAAAAGTAAAATTACATAAAACTGAAATATAAATTACTACAATTATAACAAAAATTAACAATTAATTACTTTTGAATAAAATAAATTTAACATTTATTACTTTAGGAAATAGAATTAATTTGTTTTCTTTATACCCTGTCAGACATCATTCAATCAATTTGAGAAAGCTGTTTGACAGGTGCAGCCATCTAGTGGCAATAATAACAATAACTTGTCCTTACAAGGATAATGCGCGATCACACGTGGCACATAGTCAACATGTTATCTACAAAATAAATTTTGTTGTGGTATCTCTTGTCATTCATGGTGTTGCAATGTGGGTTGCCAGCAGTGTATATATGCATATACAACATTGTTTAGATAGAAAATATAAATGTTGGGATCATAATTTAAAAATACTTTTTATATGTAAAATTTGAAAACAAAAGGTTAGAACATAAATAAGTATGCTCCACAGTGGATTTAAATGGATATTGTTATTCTCTCTAAATTAAAAATTAGTTTGCCTAAGTATTCTATTCATAGACTTTAGCAACATCTTAAATATTTTAGAAAACGCAAATAAATGAATAACTAATTTAAATGTTTATTTTAAAATAACGCTAGATACCAATTATTTAAAGTCAAATCTATACTTTATTATAGAAATAATCATTATCCTTGTCTTATAAGGTTTTATATAAATTATAGGTGTAATTTTTAAGACGATGATTTCAATTATTTTCCTTCTATATTGATTCAATTGTGAAGAAAACTAAATGGAAAACAATTTCAGCTTTTAATGTATGATTTTCCAATTATTATTATTATTATTATTATTTTCGTAAAAATTTGTTACTAGATTAAATTTTAAGATATTTCTGAAAGAAAAAAAATTTTTGTGTCGATGTCATTAATTATTAAATTTAAATTGTTCAATACTCAGTAGAAAAAATCTATGATTTTACTGCAGAGCGTGCCAATTACAAAGTCTTTAAAATGTAAACTCGGATTAAAAATTCAAGTACTTGTCGAAAAGGATTGAAAGCTTCCTTTCATCATTAAAGCGACATGATGTTAATCGCTCATTACCATCAAAATGAATCGTCTAACAAAAGAGAAGTGTTATTTCCACTGAGATAAAAGTATGTGTTTGACGCTTATCGCAGCTCATGCGAGTATGCACCCCAAACATCTGCCACTATTGCAGAGAGTGGATTTCACGCCATCCTCTCTCTCTCTTATGAATATTCAACATCGTTGATATCAGCGTAGATTGCATATTTAAAATAAATAAAATAGTTCCATCTCAAAGAGATTACTTGGCAAAACGACACAGTCTTAACTAGTTATAGAGTTCGATTATTCACGAACATTTTGGTAGGTGGTGGCTCTGTTTTCGAAATGAATTGCAAATTTCCGTTTTAAGAAACTATTGTGAAAGGATTAATAAACTATCCTTACAGTACAACTTTTGGTTTGTGTTCTATTATAAATATTTGCCAATAGAGTGGAGATTATTAAGGATGAAAATTAATTCCGAACTATTGCTTCGAAATAATTGCAGTAAGAAAGTTTCGAATTCAGTTGCAATTGTAAAATAGCACAACTATAATTTAATCTGCTACTTATAACTTAATTTTTTGTGACTGGTTTAGGTTTTTAAAAATTCTGTTCTTTAAATAAGTAAATAATAATATATAGATTCTGAAACAGTTATTAAAACCTTTAACAAAGTGGGCAAGGAAATAATATATTAAAAAAGAATATCTGAAAATATAACCATATTAATGATCACAAATTTAAAAGTGAATAAAAAAACTGTTAAATGATAATAGATTTCTATTCATTCAAATATTAAAAATATTAAAATTAAATATTTAAGTTGTCAAAACAGTTTGAACAAGAAAGGCGTTTGTGGTTCTTATTAATCAATCATTCATATTGACTTTATAAAAACATCAATGCTTGGTTAATAATTGTAAGCTCATTAGAATATAATGGCATGGTACAGTAAACTGTCAGTTGACGATGAAATTCTTTAATTTATCAGAAATTTCAAATGAAAGAAATATTGCGTTAAATATTAATACTAAATTGAATATTTGGTCCAACGTTTAATACCTACTGCTTATTTTTAGTATTCTGTGTAAAATCTTATAACTTTGTAACCGGTATGCATTAACTTAATTTATTATAGCTTCAAAGTACTAAAAGTATTAAATTTATACTACACTGTGTGTGTGTATGTGTGTGCTCAAAACAATTAAAGAATATTATAAATTTTATATAAAATAAAATTTTAAGCGAAATTTTTTTTTTTTTTTTTTTTTTTTTTTTTGCCGAAAATGGAAAAAGAGAATCACAAAAGCAAATTTTTTCTGTTTTTCAATCGTGGAGTATGCTAATTTTCAGTTCGACGTCAAAAACATCGCTTCAGCGGCAGTGAATGAAATTTGACTTTCAATTAAGGAAAAGAAAATGAAGACAAGGATGATCGGCATTCAGTAACTGCTTTGTTTCGATGAGACCGATGTCTCAAGGAATTCATTTAACTGATTCAGAATCTTGGAGAGTTGTTGGAAGGTTAGAAGGGGGCCAAACTCAAGCCGAAGTAGCGCAGACCATTGGAGTATCACAAAGTGTGATTTCCAGGATCTGGAACTGTATTTTGGAGACTGGAAGTGCAGACCTAAGACCAGGGCAAGGTCGTAGATAGGCAACAACGCCCAATGAAGATTCGTATTTAGTGTTAACGGCTCGGAGATACCGAAATATGAACGCTACTCTTCTCCAACAACACCTTCGCTCGGCTACTGTCACCACGGTTTCAACTCAGATTTCCAATACCGGCTCCATGGTGTAGGTCTGTATGCTCAGGCAGTGTGTCAACAGAGTCTGTGAATTGGAGGGGAAAAGAATGGAGCAATGCTCTTTCTCCTGACGAGTTCCATTTTTCTGTTCATCCTGATAATAGGCGTATTTTAATCTGGAATAATGGCAGTAGGAATAATCCTGCGTTCGTGAACGAAAGTGTCAGATTCAGTGGTGGGGGAATGTTGGTGTATGGTGGTATCTCCAATGTGGGATGCACAGACCTCTATAATTCGAGATGGATCTCTGACTGGTCGCTGATATAGGGATGGAATCCCCAAATCTATTGTAGTCCCTTACGCTGCAGCAATCGGAGATGACTTCATTTTAAAGGACGATAACTGCAGGCGACATTGTGCTAACCTGGTGGAGGATTTCCTTTCGAGGAAGAAATCGTATGAATGGAATGTCAAGCGTGTTCTCCAGACATGAATCCAATAGAGCACGCTTGAGACATTCTAGGAAGACGAGTTGCTGTCCACCAACCACCCCCACAAACTCTCCAAGAACTGGAAAGAGTTCTTCTGGGAGAGTGGGATAGAATACCCCAGCTCGTGATTAATAGCCTCATTGATTCCATGCCTCAAACGTGTTCAACGTTGCTGGCCGTCCGTTGAAACCATACCCCCTACTGAAAATGTTTTCCTTTGAAGAAAACACCTTTTTAACTTTATTCTTTTTTTCTCAAATGCACAAATTGTGTTTTTTACCTTTTGTACACAAACGAGCAATAAAATGCATTTCTTTCTGCCAAACATGTGTAATTTATTCTCATATAACCTAATACATCTTTCGACCATGTATCAATCAGCTAAAAAGTTTCCCACCAACAAGATCCACCTAAAACCACAATATCCTTTAATTGTTTTGAGCAATGTATTTGAAATACGGAAAATCAGCAGAGTTAAAATATAAAGAAGGACAAGAAAAATAATGCCTTTAAATACATCTGTTCCATTTGTTAATATAAAAATCTAATTATCTTTTTTATAATATGTACTTATAACGGTTATGGTTTTAACAAATGAGATAACATCAAATCCAAAATGAATTAGGATGAAAAGTATTCCTTTATGTATTTTTAGATGTATTCAAATTAACTGGTCACAGTTAACATCATGATGTTGATTTCATATCCCTATTAAGATCGATAAGGTGCAAGAATATAGCAAATTGATTTTAACCAGTGAATTATTTTATCATGAATTCTGTACTTTGCAAGAGGAATAACAAAAACTTGTCTGCAAATAATTTAAATTTAAATAAAAGTTATAAATTTTGACTAGGTTATCGAGAATACATATATATGTGTAAGGAAGTTGAAATATTTTATCCGAGATTGAAGGTTTTCGACAACAAAATTTTATAACTTCATTCAATATTTTATGAAGGTAGCTATAAACTATGGGTATAAATTCATTACTGTGATTCTCTTCTTTTTAATTTAAAATCACACGAGAGAGATCGTGAAAGAAATCTTCTGAAGATTCATTATTATTTTAAACTATTCTTTTATACATTAAAACTAATTAAATTTTTTTGGTTTAAACAAACAAACACATTTATTTCTTTATGACTTTTTAAGTGTATAAGGTATTTTGTTATTTTTAAGAGTTAAAATGTAGTATCAATTTGTATAGAATATTTATTTTAATTATTAAACTAATTTAGAATATGTTAATATCCATATTTTCTGAACTCTACTTAAAAAGTATCTTATTTAAAACACTTCTCAATTACAGGAAATTATGAGATATCTATCCAAATTTTCAAAAATTTCTGATTAAATTCTAAATTTAAAGTTACTGAAAAAAAGAAACAAAATTATGTATACAATAAAGTGAAACAAAATAAACATGAAAGTATAAATTTAAAATATTTTTAATTATTCTGAAATGAAACTTATTATGGGATTCTGTGTATGTCGACAGTACAAAACTTATTCTTCTCCATATTACTGATCAAAGCATTAATAATTAAAATTGCCTTAACAATTAAAATTCTTAATATTAATGTATATTTTTTATCAATTTTTTAAGAAGTCTATATTTTATGCTTCTATTCATAAATGCAAAAAACTGAGAAAATATGAATATTATGCATTATATAAAATCTATGTATTATATATTTCATTCTACAAGGATTTCTTTTTTCACTTATAACTATTTTTTGGCAAATAATAAATTAAAATTTTTCAGCGCCTATGAATTTTTTCTTTAACGAAAGATACCATTTTTCCTTTAAAAACAGTGTTTTGAATTTCTTTTTCTTTTTTTTATGAACAAGATAAGCAAAATACTTCAATGGAATTTGAGTTCTGGTACTATTTATCGAATTTCAATAAATAAAATGCTATTACTTATCAGTGAAATATTTACTAATATTGTTATTATTCTACTAATTAGAATATCCTCCACTGAAATTTGTGAAATTTAGGTAATTGATTTAAAAATTTACAAAATTCTTATCAAATATTCTGTAAATTTCAAACTGAGTTAATTGAGAACACATCATGTATTTCGATTCAAGGATAGAAATAAATTTTATTTAGTGAATTTCAAAGCACATTAATTCCTAGCCTAATGTAATGTGCTGCATGTAAAAGACCTGGAAGTGTTATTAATTATGCTTTGTCAAAAGAAAATTGCTTCATTAATGTGAGATAAATGAATAATAGGTCAATCTGAATGTACTCGCTTTGCTTTGTTCTATTTAATCATTACTCATCTGGTTCAAATAACTTATAGTTTGATACTACATACTTATAAGTATGTAGTAACAAACTATAAGTTATTAGGTATGTGTATACTTAGCTTGGATTTTAACAAGGAAAAACATATACCTAATTTTTGAGAATCCTGCTTTGTTATAAACCGAAAAGATAAACTAATACAACAGAATAGAAGCAGAACATAACTAGATATTTTTGATCTTTACGTATTATCTTCACCACAGCCAATTTTATAGCCAAGCTCAATTAGTGTCATGGGAATTGCGTCAAAATACAATACAAAAACAAAAAAAAGCAATAATAATAGATTTTTACTAATATTTTACTAAAAAAATATTCATAAAATTAAATTATGTGCAGTAACACTAACATGTAAGTACCATATTTTTTGCGAGTATACCAAAATAAACGAAAAGCCTAAGAATTTGGAAGAAAAAATTGCTACGGGAATTGAAATTTTAGTTTAAATATAAAAACATGAAGTTCTTCAAATATCACATAAAAAAAATTATATTGCGTAGCATTTTAATTCTAGTGTACTTACTAAAAATACAGGCATGAAATTAAATCAATGAAAACTGAAGTAAAGCTTACATTAAATATAAATTGGTATAATGCAGTACAAATAAAAAAAATAAAAAAACACTTATGATTGGTTTAAATTTAAAAGTGAAAAATGTAATTTTAACAATATAATACTTAAAACTGTGTGCATCATAAAATAAGTCACAGCACCACAAAATGATGCTTTACAAAATAGTCTCATAAATAGATTAACTATAAAATACAATCTATTAAAAATTGAAATCTGTAATGCTTGAAAACTCTGTAAATTTAATATTGAAGAGAGAGAGAGAGAGTTGGAACACTTCTCATCTGCATTCTTGATTGATGACATATTCAAAATACATAAATGACATTGCTGTAGATATGAAAAGCAATAGCTTTCAAAAATTTTAAAAATAAATATAATCTTTTTCAAAAAACTACACAGTGGAAATGCAGTAAGAAAGGAGATCCAATACCATAAATATTTTTCTTTACAATCAGTGGTAACATAAATAACAATTTTAAAAAAGGAAAATAATGTCATTTATTTTCTAGAATCGATAAGTAATCTAGAACAAAATGTTATATCTCTTAAATGAATTACATTTCAAAGTAAATTCAGTGTTAAATGTTTTTAATTAATTACAAACACTGTAATTAAAATTTCCAAATGATATATACACTACTGGCCATTAAAATGACTACACCAGGAAGAAATGCAGAAAACAAGATGATATTTATTGGACAAATATATTATACTAGAAATAGCAAGTGATTAAATTTTCAAAAAATTTGGCTGGATAGATCCTGAGAAATCAGTACCCAGAACAACCACTTCTGGCAGTAATAACAGCAGTTTTACGCCTGGGCATTGAGACAAACAGAGATTGGATTGCATGTACAGGTACAGATGCCCATGCGGCTTCAACACGATGCCACAGTTCATCAACCGTATTGACTGGCGTTTTGGTGACGAGCCAGTCGCTCGGCAACCATTGACAAGACGTTTTCTATTGGTGAAAGATCTGGAGAACGTGCTGGCCAGGCAAGCAGCCGAGCATGTTCCGTATCAAGGAAGGTCCGTACAATACCGGCAACATGCGGTCAGGCATTATCCTGCTGAAACGTAGGGTTTCGCAGGGCTCGAATAAAGGGTAGTGCCACGGGTCGTAACACACCAGAAATGTAACGTGCACTGTTCAAAGCACCGTCAATGCGAACAAGAGGTGACCGAGACGTGTATCTAATGGCACCCCATACCATTACGCCATGTGATGGGCCAGTATGACGATGACGAATGCACGCTGCCAGTGTGCGTTCACCACGATGCCGCCAAACACGGATGCGACCATCATGATGCTGTACACGGAACCTGGATTCATCTGAAAAGATGACGTCTCGTTATTTATGCACCCAGGTTCATCGCTGACCACACCATTGAAGGCGCTCTTGTCTATGATGCAGCGACAAGGGAAGCCGCAGCCATGGTCTCCGAGCTGAGAGTCCATGCTGCTGCAAACGTCGTCCAACTGTCCGAGCAGACACTTGGTGTCTTCCAAACGACCCCGTTTCTCAACTCACGGCTCGTGACGTGGTTGCAACATCCATTACGCCCATGCGGATAATATGCCTGTCTTCTCGGCTGCTAGTGATAGGTGGCCGTTGAGATCCCGCATGGCGTTACGTATTACCGTCCTAAGCCCATCGATTCCCTATTCTGCTAACAGTCATTGGATCTCGACCGACGCGAGCAGCAATACTGCGATAAGATAAACCACAATCCCGATATGCTACAATTCGACCTTTATCAAAGTCAGAAACGTGGTGGTACGCATTTCTCCTTCTTATCCGAGGCATCACAACAACTTTTCACCAGGCAACAACGTTCAAATGCAATTTGGGTATGAGGAACCGGCTGAACAATTTCCTCATTTTAACACAATGTAGGTGTCGCTACTGGCGACTGCTTTGTCTGAATGCGCTGAAAAGCTAATCATTTGCATATCATAGCACCTTCTTCCTTTCGTATAAATTTCACGTCTGTAGCATGTCGCCTTCTTGGTGTAGCAATTTTAATGACCAAAAGTGTAGCTATTATTTTATACTAGTCAGAGCCTAACATCTAAGTATAAGTTTTTTTCATTCCTCGCAACTATTTTCAATTCAGCCCTGAGCAAAAAATTCAAAGAACAAACACAAGAATTTATTTTATGTTAAGCAAAATAAATTAAAATTTTTTTTTAAATATTTATTAATTTATATATTTTAGAACACTAAATTATTAAGTTTTGCTTATATAATAGAAAAACAAGTCACATTTTCTACCAAACTTGAGTTGTGGACTTTTAAGTTAAACAGTATCTATAACAAATATTGATTCCAGGTAATAATAATGAACAAATATTAATTTCTTTCATGCTTGAAAATATTTTAAAACAAAATTGTTAAATTAATCGAACTTTTTCTAATAAATGCATAAATAATAATAAGATAATATGTACCAACAATAATTAGTAATAAAATATCTTTTGCTTGAAATTTACTGTGAAACTATCAAGAAAATAATTAGAATTCTTTCAATTTATTTATTCGCTTACAAAACTTGAAAACTTTTATTTTTGGTCCTTAGCCAACATATCTAAAAAAACTCTAGTTGTAATCTTAAAAAAAAAAAAAAAAAAAAAAAAAAAAAAAAGTATCTTTGAAGACTTTTTTTTTTTTGATCTACAAAAATTCTATATTGTATATAAATAATATCAAAACGTTCAATCCCAATCAAAAAGTTACGATTCAACAGACATTTTCCCATCAAAATCTTTCTCTTATCATTTCTGCTTGGAGCTAATTATGAATCACTATTATAATGAAATTAAAGAATACTTAATTAAAATTTAAAGGAAGACACTTGAAAACAATAATTACAAATACAAAGTCATCCTTAAATTATTCGAAGTTTATAGAATAATTTTCTTCACTTCAAATGTATTAGTAAATTGATTAACGCGAAAAAATCAATATATTTTAATTATAAATCACACCTAAAGGAATTTTTACGAATAATATGTGTGATAACATTTTATTTAATAAATTTAGATAACACAATCAATCATATTCTATCCACAGAAACTGTCTGCTAAAATTGCTAATTTTTTCAACACAATGAACGTCCAATAGACGTCTATTTTTAATCCAAACATATCCATGAACTAGTTCATAAGTTTATGTCTAATAGACATCCATGATGGTCGACAAAAATTATTTTCTGAATAGCGTTTCATGGACGTCCATTAGACGTCCATTGTGTGGAAAGCCTATTATTTAAATAAATTCATAATAGAAATCTACACGCTTATAAATTATTATTATAATATCGAATTTGGGATTAGTTTCTTTGTTAATACAAACGTGCAGAACATTTTATATTTCATTGAGCATAATTCTTGATAAACAATTATGCATAGTTATAAAGAAAACATTGTCAACAATATAAAAACAAGCTAAAAGCACCAATAACTTACTAACAGTACAAATAAGTATTTATCCAGAGCACAGTAAGGTAAACTGAAATAAATTAATTTTAATTAGAACAAAATTTATTCTTCGATACTTATATTCCATTCACATAAAATTTTCAGCTTAGTGAAACTTAAGTTTCAAATTTAAAGTTGTTTTTATTATATCTGCAAAAATACAAAATGTGATCACGTAAAACATGCCCGGAGAGTTAATGCATAATATAAAATGTAATGCATTCAATATTATCATTCCACTTCACTGTAGGTGCTGAAAGTCCCCTCAACCCAGTTCATCACATATGTGAGACACTTGGGAATGTTCATATATATTATTGTCAATTCTTGAGTTATGATGCTATGAATGAATCTTGGATCCTCATCTTAAGTTCTTTAATTGTCTATGGATTTGTTTCCTACACTCTTCTCTTTAACATTTCCCATAAGTAAAAGTCACAAGTGGACAAGTCAAGCAATCGAGCAGATCATAAGCATTTGCTTATCGTCTTCTAAGGTGTAAACATCTTATGCACACGAGACAATCATGATCTAATCTTTTGCATGTTGCACCGTTCTGTTGTAAGCAACATAACTGAAGATTCTCTTCTAGAAAATTTGAATAATACTTTTATAGGAAGCCCTAATCAAATTTACTGCCCACTATCATCTCAGAGACCCTACCCTAGTAGCAGAGGCTTATTGGTATTTCACTGGCCATTCACCGGTTCCCTTGGCAACTCACTTTTCACCAAATTTTCTCATCGGTCCGAGCCCGGTATCTTATACATGAAACGGTCACTGTTTTTTCTACCGCACATTGTGCTCGACATCGTCATCGGCTGTTGATTCAGTGGTCACTAAGCGGCAGCCGTGGTATTTACCAAAGAGAAACGAATCATGCGTAGACTAAGTAAAAGGTATACGCATGCGCGGCCGCCATATTTGAAAAGCATTGTGTTTACCATTTCTTTTTCTACTACTAGCTATATTTGCGCTCTGGAATTAGCTATTATTAATTATATCATTTTTAGCAAGCATTTATAACAGAATATTTTGGTAAGTACTATCAATTCTTTTAAATAAATAACAAGTATATATTTTTAAAATGCCTATTTACTTAATTCTGTCACTTTGTAGACATGTATTTATTTTCCACTGGTAAAATGTAAGTCCGAATAAGAATTACAAATAATATGTTTGAAATAATATTAATTTTACTGTTTACTTTAGTCTATTTATTGTTTTTAGTTTATAAATATGTATAATATTAATAATATATGGTAATTAAAAACCAGTATTGAAAATTTTTATGCATTATTGCATTGTGCTCCATTGATCCAGATCAACAATGAAGTGCCACAGTTAAAGATTTCAAAATATTTAACTCTTTATGTAACGAATCAAATATCTTTAGCAGTTCTGTACCTAAAGAGAAATTAAAAATGTTTTTTTTAAACATAATTTAACTCTTGTTATAAATGGCATATTAAATATACTTAAATCTTATCATACAAAATTGCCAGCTAGAACATTACTCAGTACACTTTCTTATGTTTCTGTATCTAAAATTCAAGAAGGTGAGTATATCCATTTCACTTTAAAAAATACTATTGTAATTAATTCATTTTAATTAAATAATTTTCATGATTTATTACGTGATAAAATTAAGAATTTTAAAAGTCCCATTTGTAATTAAATTGTTGAAATTAGTCCATGTTTAATTTCCAGTACAATTTGCATATTAATTTTGTATTAAATGTATAACCAAGATATTAAAGTCCAAGTGAAATAAAGTTGGGTTGCTTTTACTGTGTGTGAATTTTTGCCTTTACAAACTATTGAAAATATGGAGTCTTTTAATGTTTATTGAGATGATTTTTTTTAACTTAAAGATTGAACTTTTTTGAAGAGAATTTTAAAAATCTGGTGCGTATAATATTTAATAAATAACAAAAATTAATGAAATATGTAGTAAATATCCAAGAAGAAAATGCGAGTTTCACTGTTTTCCTTGTTAGTCAATGGTAAATATTAAGGCATGAATAAAAGCAACACATTAAGCTATGATAGATTATTTGTATAATATATAAATATATATATTACACATATTAATACAAGGAAAAATAATCAAACCGTTTTAGTGTAAATGTAAACAATATGAAAATTGTATGTTTGAAATTAAAAGATATTAAAGTATGTTTTTATATATTTTTTGCAACAAAAATTATGTTTAAAATTTTTGTTCTAGAAATTATTTAAAAGAAATAATTCCAGAGACCTGGTTTGGGTTTCATCTTTCTTGGAATTTTTCCTCTGACTTAATGTAAATTTCAAAGTAATTTAAGCAATCTGAATGTATATATTTAAAAAAAAAAAAAAAAAAGTTTCTAAATAAAAAAAACATTTAGTTGATAGGTAAATAAGCATGAACATGGTTAGTAGGGTTGAGGAACTAAAACTTATGTTGAAGTTTATAATTCTAATAGTTTATTATTTTCAGCTGACTGTTTTGACTAATAAAGGTGGTACAAGCTTGAGTGATGTTATTAGACCAATATTGATGGAATTTAGAACAAAGGATTTGTCAAAGCAGTATAACTGGAAGAAGATTAAGTGTAAATCATCCATTTTCCATCTTCCAGAATGTTATAAATTTGATAACAGGTTAGTATTTTATATTTATACTTTTTAAATTTTACTGCTTGTAGAAATTTTAAAAGTAATATAGTGCAATATGAAAACATCATTAAATTCAAATGTAACGATTTATTTATAATAATTGCATTTAATCTAAATATTTCAGAACCATAACTATTGTACTAATAATAAGAATACAATATTTCATAACTTTCTGTTTTAATTTTTAATAAGATTTTTTTGAGTTTGTCATGTTTGTTACTTAGTTAGGGAAAATAAATATTTTCTATTTTTTGTTTATGCTTTGCTTATGCAATTTTTAAAATGCTAAGTTTTTTAATTGGATCAAAAGAATGATTGTAGTATATGGATTAACTTTACATCTTTTCTTTCTAAATTTAAACGATATTTTTAATAATATTTTAACTTTGTTTATTTTTCATTACATTTCCATGTAATGTTTAAAATTGTTTTGTACATAAAATTTAATATTAATATCAATTATAAAAATGTTTGAAATGTTGATCTTACTCTGTTTCTTAATATCACATTATTTATATAAGCAATTTTTGTTTCATTTTAGCTTCTACTTGTCACCATGATAGCCATATTACAGATGTTGATGTACAGCAATACATTAAAAAATGGCTGTGTGCACCTGACAGAGATGGGGACAGAATGTTTAAAAAGAGCTTTAGAAAAAGTACAGTCTAATGTATAAATAAATATAGTTTAATAAGTGTGTTTGTAATAATATGTCTGATGTATAATATGTAATAAAAATAATCAACCTTTATCTTTAGTGAACATTTTATTTTTGTGATTAACTTTATAAATATTAAAATTGAGAGTTTAACAAATATTAAAATAAAAAGTGCAATCACACACACAAATAGGAATGCATTTATCTGAGAATATAACTGAATTTTTAATCTTATTACAATAATAAATTTATTCTTATTACCAAAAATTTGTATCTCATTTTTTTATCACCCATAGCTCTGTAAATATTGCTTTTGAAAAATTTCAAGAATATTCATGTTTAAGTGAAATTTTCTGTTTATATAAAATTAAAGAATAATATCAAAAATGAATTCAACTAAGACCATAGAATCAAAGTCTCTGTTCTAAATTAAAACATAATCAATGTTGTATTTTAAATCTATCAAAGCCTATAGTTTAGAAATGTTCTATGATAATATATTTTTGTGATATATTGGAAGAAGGGTTAAATGAATAACTTATGATTTTAATCTTCATTTTCAAAATTAAATTTCTAAATGAATTTAACGAGGACTTATTAAAATAATATATAGCTTATAAAAGCAATAAAAATTTTCAGACTTTTACAATTAAATTTCAGGGGGAAGTTTTAAAAATCTTAACAATTTTTTTTTTAATCTACTAATTTAAATTTTATTTTTCCTAATATGGGGGGAAAAAACTTGATGAATATGATCTCGGGAAATTTATTGAACTTTTCCTATCATCAAAAATTAAATTTCTAAAACTGAAATTATATACTAAATCTGACAACTTTGTGGCATTCAATAAAAGTTATTGAAAATACTAGAATGTGTGTCCAAGAGTGAAAAAATATTCATTTAAATATACTATCCAAATTTTTTAAAGTATTAAGTCTTTCTACACAAACATTATTATGTATGAAAAAACATAAATAAAATGGGTTTTCCTTAGTATTGTCAGGCTTATAAAGCAAAAATACACTATCGTTAAAAAGTTTATTAAATGATAGTGTATTTTTGATATATAAAAGCAAAACAACAGGTTTGCTATCCGAGTAGAATATAAAATTGCATGGCATAGTATCATCGCAACACTCACTGCCTTTTCATCGAACCGAACGAAGCTCATCGGCCCATTTGCCGTAAACTCATCGCACCGGTCACTTCAATTCACTGGGGAATGATACCGCAGCCGCTCCCCGATAGAGGTGACAAATAGTGCACTGTTCCATGCACTATTGCCGCGCAGGGCCCGGTGAGTTTTCATCATCCTGAGGCGTTTGCCCAATGACCGCCCACCGTTGAATTGCTACTAGGGTACACTCAAGGATTGCTGCCAAGAACATATAAGTGTAAAATAAATAAATTATAAATGCCAAAAACAAATAATTTTATAGGAATATAAACAAATAATTATAAAAAACGTAATATACTACACTATTCAAAACAATTACAGTATATTGTGGTTTTAGGTGGATCTTGTGTTTGGGAAACTTTTTAGCTGATTAATACATGGTCGTCAGACGTAGTAGATTATATGAGAATAAATTAAACATGTTTGGCAGAAAAAAATGCATTTTATTGCGCATTTGTGTACAAAAGGAAAAAACATAATTTGTGCATATGAGAGAAAAGAAATAGGAAAAGGTGTTTTCTTCAAAGGAAATCATTTTCAGTAGGGGGTATGGTTTCCATGGACGTCCAGCAACGTTGAACATCTTTGAGGCATGGAGTCAATGAGGCTATTAATAACGAGTTGGGGGTATTCTGTCCCACTCTTCCAGAAGAGCTCTTTCCAGTTCTTGGAGAATTTGTGGGGGTGGTTGGTGGACAGCAACTCATCTTCCTAGAGCTTCCTAAACGTGCTCTATTGGATTCATGTTTGGAGAACTTGCTGGCCATTCCATTCATACGATTCCTTCATTGAAAAGAAAATTCTCCACCAGGTTATCACGATGTGACCTGCAGTTATCGTCCATTAAAATGAAGTCATACACCAACACTCCAACCACCAAATCTGACATTTTCGTGCATGAACGCAGGATTATTCTTACTGTCATTGTCTCTCCAGATGAAATTACGTTTATTATCAGGATGAACAGAAAAACGAGACTCGTCAGAAAAAGAATATTGCTCCATTCATTTCTCCTCCAGTTCACACGCTCTGATGCACATTACCTGAGGTTGCGACGATTCCTTCATGTTAGTTTAACACATACCATCGGCGGTGAGCATACAGACCTACACCATGGAGCCGGTATTGTACAGTCTGAGTTGAAACCGTGGTGACAGTAGCCGAGCGTAGGTGTTGTTGGAAAAGTGTAGCCTTCATATTTTTAAGTCTCGAAGCCGTTAACACTAAATAACGATCTTCCTTGGGTGGTGTAGCCCGTCTACGACTTTGCCCTCATCTTCGGCCTGCACTTCCAGTCTCCAAAAACGGTTCCAGATCCCTGAAATCACACTTTGTGACACTCCATTGGCTTGCGCAACTTTGGCTTGAGTTTGGCCCCCTTCTAATCTACCAACAACTCTCCAAGCTTCTGAATCAGTTTAATGACTTCGTTGAGAGATCGTACTCCCGCTGAAGCGACGTTTTTGATGTCTAACTAAAAATTAGCATACTCCACAGTTAAAAAATAAGAAAAAATTTGCTCGCTTTATTTTTTTTAAAGCAAATTTACAAATTTACAAATTTACAAAAGCAAATTTACAAATTTACAAAAGAGCAATTTTTCTAAATTATAGCATTTATTGCATTTAAATATAAATTTACAAATATAGCAAATAATTTCCCATGTTTGTACTGTCATTTTTTTTAATCCTCAAGTGCAATTTGAATGATGTGTAAGCACATAAATAGTATTGAATCATTCGATTTTAAATTACAAATCGGAAAAGAAGCAGAGAAACATCTAATCTCACAACGTTCTTTTTGAAGAAAAAATTTACCGAAGCCTAAAAATCTGTTGTATGGTGTAATTTGTGTCGTCTGTACTTGTGATATATTGAGTTATTGTTTTAATGTTGTACTGTGTCTAACCGTTCATTAGTTTTATCTACTTTGAATAGTCAAAGTAATTTTCATTCTTAGCGTAGTAAAATCAAATAAACCATCAAAACTGGCGGGAACGGTAGGATATTACCCTACTATGCAAGGGTATGCGCATGCGTCGGCTTCGTTTATAAAATACGATTCCGCCATGTCTAACAAGGTAATATTTTTATAATTAAATAATTTAATAATTAAAATTTTTTTAATGCATTCTGTTAAATATTCCGATTGCTTTTTAGGAACAAAGTAATGAAAGCCATCCTAAAACCCTGTAAGTATGCATATTTTTTTATTTCCGGTGTTGAAATTACACCGGTTCTGTGTGTCGTAATATTCTTAATATGAACTATATTTTAAAAAAAACATGTTTTATTAATGCAGCTATGTTGGGAATCTGGATCCTACAGTTACTGAAGAATTGATTTTGGCGCTTTTTGGACAAATAGGACCAGTCAAGGGATGCAAAATAATTCAAGAGGTAAGTCGTGCTTAGAATTCTTCTAAAGTTGTTGTTTTCGTAAAAATGCTTGCTGTGATAATGTATATCTTCATTATTTTCCTATCTTTGTTTTGGTACATTGTTGTTTCATTACGAACTACTGTCACATTACATTAGTAAATAGGTGTTCCCTTTGAGTTAGGCTTAATTGTTGTGAAAAGTGGTGCTGTTTATCTTAGTAAGAGTGATCTCCAATAACACCAGAAACATTGCTTAAATATTGATTCATATATGACCATGAAATTTAATTTACAGTTATTTCTAGGCTTATGAATATTCTTCATGAAAAATTACTTGTTAAAAGAACATCTTTTATTTTTTTTAATTATTTTATAATCAAATAATTTATATTTTTATTATCTAGACTATTAAATCAATAGTATTTCTTTATTTTTTGTACTAGATTTGTATTCTCTTCAGTATATTTTTAATGCATTATTGTCTTTAGTTAAATTTTCTGTGATGGTGTTGTCTAATCTGCATGTATCTTTCATTCTTATCTGTATGTTTATCTTGTACTTAGTATTATGTCATAAAGATAAATAAAAAATGTGTGCAGTATTGGTTTGTACTTCTCGATTTCTAACATTTGGCAAAAACTCATCATACAACTAAAAACCAATCAGTCAGCAGTTACTTTTAATTATGTAGTTATCCTTTAATTTCCTATTCTATGTATCCATACTCTGTTACCTTAAGTCTATTTTCATAATTAAAATTGATGGAAATTGGCATGAAAAATTTCTACTTTAATTTTCAATTATTTAATGTAGATACTCAAGTTTATTTCAGACTGTTGCTACTATTTAAAAATTACTTTTTAGTGAAGTCTAAATGTACACATTATGAGATTTTCATATTCTAATAGTTTTAATACAATGTATTTATTGAGAGCATGGTGAAAATGCGCTTTAGGTCCCCTACTCTGCCAACTTGGCAAAATAATGCTGTGGGTCCCGTACTTGGCGGGTTTTCAAAAACGCTGTTGCCATGGCGATAATGAAATACGATTTTTAACGGTTTTAAACTAATTAGCAACCAATGAAAATGACCGATTTTTCAAACTGAAACTAATTAACGACCAATGAAAATGCTAAAAGAAAAAACCATTTATTAAGCATGCGTTAAAAGCGCAAATTATTTCCTCCGGAGGTTGCCACAAAAAGCTCATTAGGTATAAAAACGTCTGATTTACCACACTTGGTGCATTTATCGCCAAATTGGCTGAGTAGGGGACCTAAAGCGCAGATTAACGGAAAGCATTAATAAATAAATTTTCAGAATAATTCTTGAGATAACATTAATTTGAGGATTGAATTTAGTAGTTTCTGTTTATTACTTATTTAGACTTGTATAAATGTATTAGGAATTGTATAATTTTGGATTAAAAATACCAGATTTTTCCTATCGGTTTGATAAGATAAATGTAAAAGTCTGTTATGTTAGTTTCATATTGAAAGAATACAGATATAAAAAAGATACTATGCGACATTCTTTCACATTGGCATATTGAAGCATTTTCTAATTCATTAATTAACAAAGATGATAATGATGAAAAATATTTTATGTTTTAAATGAAAATTTAAGCTATTTTAACCAGTGATGTTAGTATCAAGGAAAAATCTTGTTTTTTGAATTCATTAATTTATCTTCGTATTGAGAATAAATTAGGGTTTTTTTTCATCTAGTCATAAAGAGTATAATTGAAAATCAAGCATTGAATTATGTTCAAAATTAAAATTTTTAATGTAATTTTGTGGTGAAAACTAGTATTTATATCATCACTAAGAATCAGAAATATATATTTGCTTTTATTCTTTATTATATACTTTTTATTCATCAGATTTAAATTTATAATTTAAATGTTTAACTTTTTCTCTGGAATTTATTGAGTCACAAGTACGACATCTTTTTGACATTACATTACAATTATGTCATCTTTCCAACATTTTTTAATCGCCAAAAAAAAAGTGAAAATGTGCTTTAGGTCCCCTGCTTGGTGCGTTTTCAAAATTGTCAATGCCATGGCGAAAATTCTACCGCTATTACAAAGTGAACCTTAATTAGCGACCAATGGAAATGCTACAATAAAAGAGTAATTAATCAGCATATGCAAAAATGTGCTTCAAATTCCCAAGTTGGCGGAGAAGAGGACCTACAGCACAATAAAAACCAAAAAAAGTTCAAAAATAGGCATGACAGATATATGGCATCTATGCCCTTAAAAATAAAAGCTAATTATGTTTATATTGTTATCCCTTCTTTATAAACACTATTGTCAAATTTTTTGCTTTTTTTAAATTCTTTTGTTATTTAAAATATTTTTTGTACATTCAGATTCCAACTAAACTAAGTTTCCTATTTCTGTAAATTTTCATAAATGTGTGCTTACAAATTTATTGGCTGCAATTTACCGGAATGCTACAAAAATATAATTTTTAGAAATTAACATAACTATAATTGATATCAATAATTAAAAGTTAATAGTTTTCATATTTTCCTTTTATATAAATGACACTGACATAAAAAAATATTGTGTAATGCTATTGAACTAGCATCATGTAATACACACACATATATACATGGTTATTATTCAAATTATATATATAAATTTGTATAATTAATGTTATTTTAAAATTTATGCTTGAAAAAATTTTACTATCAATAACTTATTTAAATATTGAAGTTTACAGCTTATAACATCTGATTAATTTGAACTCTTATAAATACTCAACAAAAGTAAGTATTATAACTAAAATAAAAATAAAATTATTTTTATTTACACAATAAAAATACATTTAGAGCTGAAAAATATTACAAACTTCATTTTATGATTTATTTTTACAAAAATGTTGGCAGTTTAAAAATTTTAAATTTTTCATTCATTTAAAAGTTTTTCCAGATTTAATTATTGATGTTTTTCTGCTATCAAGATTATTCAAAAATTCCCCAATCCTAAGACGTTAGCAAAAAATTTTGGTTAATCTGCGCTTAAGGTCCCCTACTTTACTAACTCATGAATATAGCGTTTTCTTGCACATGCTCAATAATTACTTGTTATTTTTAGCCTTTTCATTGGTTGCTAATTAAATTTCACTTTGAAATAGCGATGGAATTTTCGCCATGGCATCAGTGTTTTTGAAAACGCGTTAAGGAGGGGACCTAAAGAGCATTTTCACCAAAATTTTAATTATAAGAATAATTTCCAAAATATTAATGATCTGAGCAAAGCCTAATGGAAATGTGTAAAAAAAAAAGTAAGATTATGATGAAATTAGTACTTAAAAATTGTCAATGAGTGATCTTAATTATAATAGTATAATTTTTTAAAGCAAATTCAAAATATTTTTATCATATTTAAATATCAAAAATAGAAACAACTTTGATATACCCCCCCAAAAATTACGCGCCAAATCTGGCACTCCCTACGGACTTTTTAGGGTTGCTAATTAAAGTTTTTTTCAGCTTTTAGGTTTTTGCTGTTGCTAAATTTAGTATTTTCTTGTATTTTGTACCATTTCTTTAGTTTTTTTTTAAAGGTTTTTTATGCATTAATTATTTGTATTTAGCAAGTATCCATCTTGGCGAGAAAAAAGGCGCCAAAATAAGGTATTTTGCTTGACGAGAAAAAGTCACCAAATTTCCGATTTTGGGGGGTATATCAAAGTAGTTCCCTAAAATAAATGCTAGTGACCAATTAAAATAAGACTAGTGTCGAAAAAATCAGCCTTAAAATTTAACTTTTTTAATTTAATTTCTAACTTTTTGTTGAGATCAAAAATTGTTTGAAGGAATTCTCATATTTGTTATCGTAGGTATTATATTGTTTGGTATTTGGTAATTGTATGTTACGTATATCAAACACACCTAGGTAATTTATAATTCAGTGTTAAATATTTATTTAATATATTTGTTTTTTATATTGTTTCTATAGTTTTTAAGGAATTAAAAAATTTTCTTAGTTTTTTTTAAACCTCTAATCTTAACAATCTTTGTAAGATGTTTATCAATCTCATGAAATAACAATCTTCTGAAATCTTGTTTATTATAGAATTCACTCCTTCAATTTAAAATAATTTTGAAAAATTTATAAACTTTCTTTTACTCTGCTGTTCTGAGTAAATATATTTCAACTCTTATGTATCTTAAAAACCAGCCAATTAAAATTATTTACTAAAATTTATATTTATATATTTATTGATGGTCACTTTAATTATCAATTGTTTTAAATTATCTGTGTTACAAAACATTAATTTCACTAAATCTAACGATGTTGCCGAATAAAAGCACAACATTTGTGTATGCAGTTTTTAATTTTACTTATAAACATCGAAACTACTTTTAATATATTTCCTACCTAAATTATGCTAATTGATCATCAATTTCATATCCAAATCACCATTAGTAATATTTCCTATTGCATTTTTTTACATTAATGAAATTTTTCCTATTTTGAATAATTTCTTGTGCAAATTTTACAAAACTGTTAAAACTTTTTTATTATTTTAACTTCATTTTCATAGTTATAATAGTCTATATGTCAAATTTTAAATATAAAAAAAATATACTATTATTGTTTATACTAATTATTTTAATCTTATAAAATTCTGCGTTGTTCTAGGATTAATATATTGTGTAATATAAGTTGTGTATTTAATGTAGGAAATTTAGAGCTTTTTTAATCTATTCCTGTTTAAGTTTTTTATTACTTTGCCTTCGAAACAAAATGCTTTATTCAATATAAAAAGAAAATTTCTTCAAATAACATTAATTTTAACAACTTTAAAAGCTTCTTTTATATGCAACGGTCATGATTTATACTTGTCTTATTTTCCCCATTTCAATAAATTCCTGTGTTATGTTTATAACATAGCATTTTTTTTTTTTATCCAATGGTTATATATTTTCTTAAGTATTGAAAATTCAGTCCAGAATTTTAATTTTTTTTGAGTTAGTAATCAAATGATATTTTTTAGTAACTTCTTTTATTGTATTTTTTAAATAATTTTGGTATACAAAAATGTTACTTTAGAAATTTTACTTGTTTTTACTCTTATGTATAATTGTCCTATTCAACTTTATACTTTTTTTTTTATTCTGTTAATAATTTTCAGAAAAAATGCTTTTGCTAGTATTAAAGTTAGAAACTTAGAAATTGCAGTTTTTTTTTATTAAAGAGAAAGATTTTAATATTTTTATAACTTCTGCAATGCACATATGATGTAATAGAAATTTTTGTGTATTTACACTTTAATTAAATAATTTTTAAATTCATTTATGTTGTTCAATTAAGGAAAAAAGTAAAATTTTATATTTTAATATTCTTTATTTTGGAGTTAAGATATTGAATCTGTTAGTGAAATAATGTTATATATAAAAATAGTATTTTTCATACTTATTTTAATTAATTTCATATTTTGTAGAATATTTCATTAAATATATTGTGAGTTAAAAATAATTTAAGATTTAATTTAAGCACTATTTAGACTTTTTTTGTAATTTAGGATAAAAAAATAAATAAGGATTTAATTTAAGCACTTTAGAATTTCTGAATGCTATTATAATTTTTTAACATGGAAAAAAATGAAGTTGTAGGCATCCCTTATAATTTTATTAAGCTATATTTTTTTTTCAAATCGTAAAAAATGAGTATTTGTTAAGTTGCTATTATATATTAGCAACTTAACAAATACTCAACTCCTAGTCCAGTTACACGCAATAATGGTAAAGTCAGCAAAGTTTTTATTATCTCTTTTTAAATATTTTACTGTCAGAAATTAAATGAGACTGGATATTTATTGTACATAAACAATATTTCATAAAGCAAGTTAAATTTTTAAGAGTTAGTGGATTAACAGGAATATGAAATACAGAAATATTTGCACCTAGTAGCTAAAATTGACCTTACCTATTTTAGAATTTATTTGCTCAAATGATATATCATTCCTTTTGCTTCAAGTCTATACTACATTGCAATCATAGTAGCTAAAGAAACCTGGTGATTTAGTCTCATCAATCCATTACTAGATATTTTAAATAGTGTAAGGTTTAAAACTTTGCAGGCCAGGTCTATAATTCTATATCATGAAAATTAAAAAAACTGCATGCAGTGTATTCGTGTGTTTTATCTTATTGAAAGATGGTATTTTGCTTGTCTTAAAAATAAACACAATATTATAGGTCTTAATAAAAACTTATTTATATTTTAAAGATTCATCATTGTCAGCATAGACATAGCAGACATAAGTGGGTCTAGACCTTCCTCTGGATTTTTTCCTATTCTGCTCTTTTTCCAGTTTTTAATTTCCTGTTCTTTTGGTGGCAAAGTTCTTATCCACACAGTTTTTCCATCTTTTTGGGCCTTGCTCTTGGTCTTTAAAGGGGGTTGCATTAAAAACTCTAATTTTGTTTGTTTTGGCTAATCTTTTTACATGCTCTATCTCATTCTCTTTATTTTATGGGCTTGATTATATTATTGCTATCAAAAATTTAATAAAGATTTAACTTTGCAAATATGGTATAGGCAACTTCATAAATACTTCATTTAATTCTAAATATTTGTTATAAAATCAAAAATTACAAATGTTTCCATAATACTATAAACGTAAATTAAAGTTTGCATAATACTATGAATGTAAATAAAATTGTATGTGAGACTATACATAAATAAAATTTTTATGTAATGTATGACTAAAAAACTGTCGGGGAAATTACAACAAACCTTTTTTGAAATATGTGTATAAAAAAGAAATCTAGCTCTACATTTTTTATCAATATTGAATTCCTTATAATGATCTTCATTAATAATTATAAACATTTTAATATTGTATATAACATAATTTGAAATTCCGCCCTTTTAAAATGGTAAATGTGTATACACACTGAACATGTCCCCGGGTAGTCTGGTTCATATGTGGATTGCAGGAAAATGAATGGCAGAGGATGGGGAAGTGTATTTGTGAATTTCTAGGTGGAATGTTTTTTAAGTTACACTAGTTTTTAATTTATCATGTCTTTTTTTTATTTTCTGTATGTGGAGAGGTGTGGAATCATGTAAATAAAGTTTGGTTCATTTTCCACATGATGTTATACATTATTGTTTAGGATAGCTTCCTGAATATTTCTTTTCATTTTATTTTCACTGCTGTGTGAAGTCTTTTAGGTCTTTTTCTGTCAGCTTTGTTATACCATATTTTCCTGTATATAATCTGCAGCCACGTATTATCTGCACGCCTTTTTTCGAGTAAAAGGGAAAAAACGTTGCACAATCTGGCAATTTTTTTTGGCAAATAGTTAAAAATATATATTACTAATAATATGGGTGTCATAAAATAAAAAAAAATACACAGTATGATTAACAATTTAATAAATTGTACAGAAAAAAGCATTTATTATAAAATATATCAGTCTAGATCCACCTCATCGCAAAGTGCGATAAATTTGAGATGAAAGCTCGAGATCAAGATCGATAATATCGAGAAGATTCTTGTAAAATGTATCGATATTTAGCTTCTAATAACTTTTAAAATGATGGTAGACATATATAAAAATATATTTGCTTCGTTAATATTTAAATGAACAAAATTGGATTATTTACAAACTGCGTATTTTATACATTTTCCTTTTATACTGCAAATGCTTTGTTTTTCACTTCACATTAACACATTTGTCGCCTTTTTTTTTAATTTGCTTTTGCTATAGCTTTTAATATAAAATCTGCTGTGTAAGTAAAAAGCTTTTGCTTCCCTATGACAATATACAAATATGAATGTTTTCTAAACGAAACAGCTCATGTCAAGGCAAATTGCAAAATGATATTATTGAATTTATCTACAACTGTAATATTTTACGAGGAACCAAATTCATTTTGAATGTAATTGGACAAAGCTGATTGTAGCTTAAATAACTCGGGTGTGTCTTGGTACCACCTGTTATTTATTCTTTCAAAACTTTCTTGTAAGCTTTTCTGATGGAGAGAATGTTTTTAACTGATTATCTGTGGTTAGGTTGGGGGAAAAGAAATCCATTATTTTTACTTGAACTTTTTGTAACTTCCTTCAGATTCGCTTTGTTAAAAGGTTTAAAGCAGTTTTCATGTAGATTTTTAGATCTTGTGCGAAGCTAAGACTGCTGACATGCTGTCAAGTTTGATAATTTTTGATATTTTATAGACATTCTCGACAATGTTGTATCCATGCGAGGTGCCTCTTTAGCCTCCAAATACCCGAACGGAATTAACGAAACAAAAAGTGTAAAAAAGTCTTATATAGGACGATAAACACCTTTCACAATTTTAGCCACCTGGTTAGCATTTTCGCTATTATAAAAGAAAAACTAAAATGTATCGAATTTTCTGTTTCTTGTCTTTTATTTTTAAAACCTTGTACTCATAACTGAATTAATCAAACAAAAAACTGCAAGAGAATATTTTAGTGTCAAATGTCACCTTTCCAATGAGCATAAATTTGAAATTGTTTGATAGACAGCGATCACTACAGATGTCTACCGAAAAAATAATGGATTACTTTTTCCTCAACCTAATATAAAATGCACAGCGAAATTCGGAACTTTTTTAACACATAATCCCCGGTTTATATACAGGAAAATACGGTAATTTAAGTAGTTTTTGTATACAAATAGTATGCATTCTTATTTATAAAAGACTTATGCTTTCCTTTATCACTATTATCAATGAATATATTTGCTTGTTTAATGAACTAATTTATAGAAAGTAAAGGATTCATTTTTAAAGAACTTAAAAAGTGATGTGTTTATGTAACAATTACTAAAAATAACATTTATGCAAACTAAACATTTATATAAATTATTTCCATAAGAAGCTTCTTTTTAAATCTCGTTGGTTTTAGTATTTCTTTACTAGTTTTGAAAGTTTAATTAAAGTGCTTTTAATTTAAAACTTTGAAATTATTTAAATGGTCTTTACACATTAATTTAGCTAGGTACATTTTTTATATTTTGAAATAAAACAAAGTGATATTAGAAGTCAATATACATTTATAGCAGAATATGCGAGTATTTAACATGGGACTGAAAATTATGACATTAAAGCTGTAAAAAGAAAAGAGCTTGGTTTAGTGAGGCAAAACCAGTCTTGTTAGATTATTTCTTACATTTCTGCTTTATCCAGTGAGCACCCCTTGGTTAAAGGCACATCATCCTTGAAAGGACTGAATTAAATTGCAATATCTGGTGTTCGTTAGTAGAAAAAGTGAAAATTATAATTTCATTTTTTTATGTAATATATAGTGTTAATGGAGATTTATTGCTTTGCTGTAAACTTCTAAGAGATACAGAATTAAGTAAATATAATTTTTACATACTGTAAAATAGGGAACAATGAAAGTTCACAAGCCAAGAACTTCCCAGCCCATCCTGACAGATTGCATAGCATTCTCTTCTCTGATGGAGCTCTGACTGTCCAATAGTGACAGGGAACGATTCTGTGATTTTTATGATCTAAAGAACTTTTGTCCTACTATTAGGCAATGGAATATTTTCTACTTTAAAAATAATTGTTAAAATATATTCAAGAAAGTTTTTCAGGCACTACTATATAATATTTAGAATTTTTAAGAAGCATTTGCGAATGATTATAAATGTCTAGAATTTTCTCAAGCTTTTTCTTGTAATATTACACTTCTAACAATTACTAAAATTATTTAATTACCAATAATGTGTTATGTAAAATAGTTTATAATTATAATTTGATTGTAAAATAATATGTACTACAGAAACAACACTAAGTTTATTATTTTTTTCACCATAAGAAAAGCTTAATACTTTTACTATATACATTTTTAATATTTGGTGTTACACAAAAGCATTGCTGTATGCTGGTTGAAAATCACTGGTCTAAAAATTTCCTTTTTGAATTTTGTATTTATCTTGAAAACACCTTATTTTTAAAAATTTTATGTGAAAAAAAATTTCTCAAGCATCTAATTTTATATTATCAACATTACCAAGGCCTACATTTATACCTAAGTTTATAAAAACATCTGCTTACTTTTGCTATAAATGTTTTAAAATGAAAAGAAAAGGAAATATTAATTTTGCCTCATTTATTCTTTTGTGCAGTTTCTAATCTAATTTATTGACAAAATAATTTTATGGTGCAAAATTAAGGTTTTTAGCAGTTTTCAATTATTTCCCTAGCTTATTTGTTTATGAACTTTGCTAAAGTTCAAATTAATGTGTTTTTTTCTTTCACATTAATCATTTGAAGTGACTAACATGGGGGTAATTTAAGTTATCTTATTTGAAATCAGTATATTTTTACTTAGTATATTTTTGATTTTCAATATACCATATATAGTTAATGTTTTTTTAAATTAATTTCTTGTATCCATAATGCCTTAAATACGTTTATGAAAACATAGGTGATTCACAGCTTTGAATTCATTATAGCTTTATTAGTCTAAATTTTTTGTTTCGATTGAGATTAGAGCCTATCTAGATTGAATTAAATTTATGGAGGATCTTGTATGATTTATTTATTAGAAATTGAAATTTTATATGGGCCACTCCTGGGATATTTAATTGAATTTCTAGAAACTGATCAATATATTTATAAATCTGGTCTTACCATTATTTCTAAACAAAAGTGTTCGATGTTACTTAGTGCTACAATAGTGAAAAAAAAATAATAATAAAAAAACAGCCTATAGTGAAAAGAAACTAAAGTGTTTGGAATTTTTAAGAAATTAATGACAGTATCTCAAAGGACTATCAAATTAAATTTATTTTAATTAAATTGCATTAATTAGGAAAAAATAAGTCATTTAACAAAACTAATGAATTTATTCAATCACTTGTATTTTTATTTCCATTTTATTTTTAAAAACTTTTTAAATATTAATAACTTAAGTATTTCACATGCCCAATATATTCTATATTGGATCCAACAATCAAAACACCTATTTTTATCTATTAAATTCCCAACTTTATTATGATCGAGTTGGTATTTGAATGGTTAGCACTCTTGCCTTCTGTTGAACAATTCATAGGTTTTTTGGATCTCACCTTGGGCCTAGATATTTGTAACGGTTTGGAATCTACTTAAAGCCATAAGTCTGTCTATTTAGCCCTCGTGAGCATGAAATGACTGTTCAGCAATGCATAAATCAAACCAAACCCACACTTTCAATGAATAACTTATGAAGTCAGAAAGGCCTTTTATGGAACTGAAGTTTAATTTAGTATTAAGAGTAGTGAAAGTAATCAATTTGGTAAGAGCATTACATTCATATGTAAAATGATGCACTATTTTCTCATTCTTGATGCAGCTTGTCCATTTTGGACATTGCGTCATAAAACCCAAACAACCAACTTTCTCATTTTTATGGCATTTCAGGTAATTTTTGAGAGTATCCCATCATTTGAAATTTTCATTATTTTGTCTAGAGAGGCAGTCATGCTATTTATACTTCCTACTCTACTCCTACATAGATGGTCTAGAGGTCATTTCTACCTCTTAAACTGAAGGAGTTATTACTACTCCTTCAGTTGATTTACTCTAGATTTCCTTATCTTGTAAAGAGATCTATCACTGAGGATTCACTTTGAGCAGTGGTTTTGAAATCTTCAGCAATGCTGGGTGGACCTGATTTCTTAAGTTATTGGGTAAGACAAATAATATGGCAGTTTGTCAGGTAAAATAAGAAATCATGCTCATTTTGCCTGACAAACTGACAGCAGCAACACAAAAGTTATGGTATAAGATTCATATTTTCTTAGTAACCAGTCTTATCGAACAAAAGAAAGTATGTTCATTTATCTACCACCTGCTGATGTGTCTGGTAGCTTGTTCAAGCCCCAACCTTAATATGTTAATATAAAAGAGCTTTGTAAATGTATTTAAAAATTTTGACAATTTAATTTCTTATACAGTAAGTATTTTAGTAAAGCAGTTTGAATATTTAAATAAAATCATTTGTTTTTTTTATTGCTTTTGAGGTAATGATTAATTTTGAATGTAATCATATTTTATTACATATCTATCATTAAAAAAATAACTTGTAAATATATTGTGTTCTCCAATATGTTAGGATAAAATTAAGAATGCATATTTGTATATATTAGCATGTGGAAAAATTTAAAGATTGATACAAAATTTAATAAGTTTTCTTTTTCTTGAGAAACTGAAATCAGGATTTATTTAAAATTATTTAAATCAAAATTTTTCCTTGTTTAATTATAATTTCTATTTTTTCTTTCTTGATTAAAATAAGACTCAAAGAATGAATGGTAGAAGAGAGCTTTTATGTTAAAACTTCACAAATGCTCGCAACTTCAGAGTTCCAGTTAGTACTTCGTATTCATACCGTGAACAGATATGTTTGTTGTGGAATAGAATTTTTTAAGTTTTCAATATTTCTTGAATTCTTGTGTGCAAAAAGTGACTGGAAGCAAATAAATGTGACAAGTTCATTACTTTTTGTTCTCAATATCCTATTTTATGCTTTATCTTTACACCTCAACTTGTGGAACAGGAATTAGTGATGAAGATTTCATATTGTGGAATTTATTGATTAATAGAGGATACAAAAATATTTTTTATTTCTAGAATTGTACTTATTATTTATTAGGTTTTATTATGACCAAATTATCACTTAAGATCAATTTTTTTTCAGCCTGGAAATGATCCCTACTGTTTTGTGGAATTTACTGACCACCAGTCAGCAGCAGCTGCTCTTCTAGCAATGAATCATAGAAATTGTTTAGGAAAAGTGAGTGTTTCTCAAACATTTATTTTTAAACAATATTGCTAAAATCTGAAAATGCATAATTTAATGAAGTTTATTTTAGTTTTAAAAATTTCTTTTAGACCTCATTGATTTGATTAGTTATGAAATGTTTTTGCTCATAAGTGCCTAAATTTTGAAATTTATTTTAGTTTTCTATTAATGCTGAAAACATGATTATTTTTTTAGTGTACAAATCTGAAATAATTCTTTATATTTTTAAATTTTTTATGAAAATTAAATTCTAGACATAAAATTTCATTAAAATAACAAATTATTTGTATACATAACATTTTTATATAATGAGACTTTTTTTTTATTAACATGTATTTATTAAATGCGTGTTTAGAAAGAAATCATGTTGCTAAGTAGGGCTTATTAAGCTGAAAATGTTTATCAAAATTTTTAGAATTAGTTTGTTTCTAACTTTGTAGGAAATTTTTATCTTAAATATTTTGTATTAAAAAAACACACCCTGAGTTGTCTGCATAAAAAAAATATGCCCCTTGATGTATATGTTTATTAATCTAAAAAACATTGCGAGAAATTTGTATATAGATTTAGAATACTTTGAAAAGCAAAAGTTATCACCTTAGAAGAAAATATTATAAGAATCAAAAATTTAGCATGTATGTTTTTATTTTTTTAATATTTAAGTTTTTTGTATATTTTTAAAACCTTTTATGTATTTCGGTCCTTTTTTTCCTAAAATATTTAAATAACAATTAAAAGCAGAAAAAATATGGATATTGAAGTTCGTACTGGCAGAGAAAATATAACCTATTAAGGTCCATTATTTAAAAAACTCATTATTGAAGCTATTTACTATAATGTAGTTTATTCTTAAATATATTTTGAATTAATAGCGTGGTAAATATTCACCAGGGAAAAAGTGAATTTGTCATACTTCCTTCAAGTCAAGAGAATTTTTTAGCATTTAAAAAAAGAAATGCATATTTCATTTTGCATATGTAGGTAATTTTGACTTTAAATTTGTATTTGGATTAATAAAGCATATGTAATATAGACGTACAAATTGAAATTTCTCAGTTAAGAGTTGAGAACTGTAATTCTTTGTAGGAAAATTGGTTCATTTCTATTATAAGCCAACTTTCACCTTTCTCTTGTAATGTTTTTTCCTCATTCAATTCAAGCTATGACTGTGAAATAATTCAATGCATTGATTTTTGCAATTGTATGGTTGCTCAGGAAGCAATTCAAGTTTCAATTTGGCAATAATTCCTTAATAGCTTAACAACTTCAGCAGAACTCATTTAATTAATGCGGTGAATTGTTTATAGGTATGTTACATTACCCATAGTAAGCCTTTTCTTTGTCATAAATTTAGTAATATTTTAGATTACAAAATTTTAATGATTTACAACTTAAAGACCGCATAAGTTTTTTTACAGGAGCAAATATCTGTTATTAAAGTGTTTATAATTTCAGAAATTTAATCACGTCATAATATACAAGCTTTTAAGACTAATTATAATAAAATTATTTGAATTTTGTATCAAAACATAGTGTTGCTTGTTGGTACATGTGTGTATTTATTTTGACATTTATATGTATTGCTTCATACACAACTGCATTTATGTAATGCAAAGATTGTCAATTACAAAATAAAAATTCATTTTAAATCAGTTCTAATATTTTTGTATAAAATAATGAAAATTAAAAATATCAATGCACTAAAGCTTTCTAATTTAAAAAAAAAACTTGCCATAATAAAATTCTGTAATAGCAATAACAACACAATCCGAACATTATGTGTTTATCATTTTTTAAAGTTTATAATTATATCTGTTTTTGTTCTTATATTTTATTTCTGGTTAATAACTAATATTAATCTTTTTTATAATAGAATTCTTTTAGGATAGGCAATTAAATATTTTTAGGTAAAATCCTAGTATACACCACTTATTTTGTGATTTTAAAAAATGTCAAGCAAAAGAAGGTTTTGACACTCATGCTTGAATTGGCATAAGAACAAGCATAGAATATTGTAATCTCAAGATGGCAATTGAATACACAAACAGAAAGAAAAGCATAAATTATGAATGCAAAATGCTAGAAAACAATGTGGCTCATTCAAAATGACAAAAGACAACTCATTGATTTTGAAAAAAATCAACAACACTATCAAACTTTATCATCCTCCTAAATGTATGTAGCCCTAGCCAAATCCATAGTGTTACATGTATTAGGATTAGAACTATTTTTGTCAAAGAAATAAATTAGTTTTATATGTTATATTTGAATTTGGAAAAAAAAAAAAAATTGTCCATAGTTGTCAAAATTTTTACAAGATCTTATAAACAATTCAGATATCAACCAACCTTCCATTGAATATAAAATGTAGCAGTGTTAGCAGACCGAGTTTCAAAACAATTTCATTAATGTAATAGATTAGTTTAAAATGAATGTTTAAGATATTTTAGGCTTATTTATTTGAGAAAATGAAATGAACTTGATAGAAATTTACTACATTTTTAAAATCCAATTACTAATCTCTTTATCAGATAAATAAAATTCTTCATTGAAAAAAAGCTGCCATTATCACCTATTGAGACTAATCTGCTAAAAACTGTATCAAGGAATTATATAAAACATCAAATAGCATTAACATTGCCAAAATATTATTTGAATAAAAGTATAATTGGCTTAATCAAACAGCATTTTGTATGCTCAGCTAAATATTTACTATTTTCCATGTAAAAATATTTCATTTTTATGTACTTGGTCACCTCTCAATATATTTCCTCCCTTTCATTATTTCATGCAATGTGCTTAAATATGCTTTCAGTTTTAGCTGACTTCCTCTAAATAAAAAAATTATATGATTTTTGCTTTTTAAATTTGTATGCAATTTTTGTATATTATAAATGCAATGAATCATTTATCCTCTAAAATCAATTACTTGGTTTGTCATTTTGGAATCTATTTAATAATTTTAAATTCTTTAGTTTTAATTAATCTTTTACATAATTATTGTAAGGAGTTTACAGTTTTGCTTCTATAATTATTAAAATGTTAAATTATAGATTTGTCATTTGTTAATTGAAAATAACATATAAAAATGAAAGTAAAAAATAAAAGCTAACTTAAAAGATTTAATAGAATGCTTAAAAAAAAAGTTTTATCTGATTTTTCGTTTTAATGATAACATTTTTGGTTGACTTTTTAAAATTTTTTTTTTTTAATTCTTGCTTTGTTAATAAACCAATAAATTAACTTCAAGGGATCTAGTTGTAGGACAGTACTATTCAGTGTTGAAATCTTCAGAGTTTAAACCTGTTGAATAATGCAAAATTAATTCTGTGCACCTGCTTTTTACGTGCAGGCTTTTCAGGGTAGGTGCTTAAGAGTTCTCCCTAGTGGTGAGTAAATATAAATAACTATCTAAATAATCTTTCTAGAATGCTGTTTAAAAGCGCGTCTTAAAATGCCTTATAATAGCCTTAGCTTGTCTACTGTGCACTAGATTTCTTTTTTATAAATAAAGTAAAATTAAAAATTTAGTGAATTTGTAAGGTGCATACCTTTATAAAAGTGCATGCTAAATAAAATTTATATCTCAAAACAATACTTGTGTTTTCATTTTATAGATGAAAGAGCAGGCAAAGTAATAGTTTATTTTCTGATTTTCTATGTTATGTTCTCAATTATTTAATCGTTCTATACTTGTGTAAAATTATATACAAGTCTACATAATATAAAATCATGAAGTGAAATTTCTGTCAGCAGTGGGTTTCTTCTGTTAAAATCAAAATCAAATGATCTTATCTCATTGATCAGGTAACCTTTCTTTGCTGTCTTATCACAGTAGTTCTCTTAAAAAAGCAAGAGCATGTTCAAATGTCAATTCACTAGTGCATTATGTCTTGAATATCAATTTCATAATGTGATTCCTAACAATTGATGCTTCCTGAAAAAGTGCCTAATGTTTGCATATTAAGCTTCTGATTATATTCTAAAGCATGGGTATAAGATGAAAATTAGTTTATTAACATTACATAGCATGAAAATTTCTTCACAAATTGCTTAAAATCCAGTTTTTTAATAGCTATGCAGTTGTGAATTATTTTTACAATTCTCGATTAAAAACATTGATCCAAATTTCTTAATCATAAAATAAAAAAAAGTCATAAAAATTAAATACTAAGAAGATAACATAAAATAAGTTCACAGTGAGATTTTTCATGATTTTAGTTCATGAATGAGAATAAAAATTAACATTGTGTCTATGAGATCATGTTTAGGACAATCCATAGTTCGTAAAATTGTAGATGCTCAAAAAAGTGTTCTAAATTGTGTTGTATCTAAAGAAGTATTTTTATGCTAATTATTTATTACATTTAACACACATATTCACAACACTACATACTCATAATTAATAATATTCTCATAAAAGAAAAAATTGCTGTCGAAGCACCATATTGTTATCCAATTTTGAAGACTGAGATTTCTGAAATCAGAAACAGGGATTCTTTGCACTCATCCCTTCTAAAAGTAATTTTTGAAGAAAAGCTTTATAGAAAACCTATCATTGTGCTGGACTGTCAGTTTTCATTGTCTTCCATGTGAGGTAATTGATAAACTGAATATGTGTTGCTTTATTTAGCCGTCTATAATCCACATATGTATGGGGATTCCTACTTTGCACTTCAATTAAAATCATAGGGCCAGTATAGTCAGACTCTCCAACTTCAATCACCTTCAATTCTAACATTCTTTGAATCTCTATGCAATATTTCTGTTTGTCGGAGGTGACCCATAAGTTTTGACATTGGTTTGTCATCAATTTCATGTTGAATTAAATGTGTTTTACCAGGAAAATTTAAAGTGAGCTAAATTTAAAAAAAAGGGGAAAAAAATCATCAGAATCATAAATTATGATCAGAATATAAATGGGTTCAAATCAATTTCTATTTTTTTACACATACAACTATGAATTATAATTAGTAGTGCTAACAATGCAGCATGAATGCCAATTTAACAAATAAGTGCTGCTTCCAGACATAAAACATTTATTTTGATAGTCCTATGAAATCTTTCAATAGCATTGTTCTGTGGGTGGTATCGAGAGCTGCAATTAACTGTTTTAAAATTACTCAAGCTCAATAGTCAATTGGTGGTCTATTAATGAGGTATACTTAGTCACTAGTTCTTTTAGAAATTCCTTTCAACTAAATATTTGCAAAAGTGCATTAAAAACTGAAAAGAGATTACTTTTTTTTGCAGCTCTGCATCAGAAACTTAGATATTGCCATTGTTTTTCTTTAGAAACATGTAGTGGTGATGCAGAATAATTTTAGGCATGTTAGCTTTATTATAATCTTATATGCTAATTTTACTGACACTCACATACACACGGGGGGGGGGACAGTTCTCATTACCTTATTATTACTTTTTCTTTTGAGAAGACTAGTGTGCATTCCTAGGTTTGATATATCTATGCATTATGAAATATATTCATTACTTTGAATATATTATTTTGCTCATTTAGTTGTGGACGAATTTTGAAATAGACATACAACACACATTTTTAAATTATTAATACCAAATTTTAAATTTTGTTGCTATAATATTGATTGAAATTTAAATAAAATATACTTAAATAAATTTGTTCTTCAATAAATATAAATTAAATTTCTCATGCATATTTTTCTATGAGAAAAACGTTTTGCTTATTCTATTATTTTAAAAATGTATGTTGAGAAATTATTTACTCACCTTTATCATAAAATCAGTTTTATGGAGTGAAAGTACATAGTCTGCTTTTAATTATTCCAGTTTTAGTTTGTTTCATTGTGATTTCGTTAATGAGCGCAGTCTGTTGATCTATAATACGCCTCTTTTAAGTGTTCTGTGTGGAATCTCACATATTTAGTTTGATACTTTGAACTGTGGATCATACACCATCGTGAAAAATATCTTCCAAAATTCCCTTTTCGGACTTATCTGTTTAAAAAACATTAATCGAATTCAGCAATTTCATTATTAGTTGTTTAATTACCTGAACTATAAAATTAATGAATGTCTATCCACGCAAGGATTATGATATATATATAAAATATGAGAAAGAGAAATGCACAATTATTTTTAATCCAACTGTTGATTTTTAATGTGTTTCTGTGAATGGAATATTTTTATTATCTAGCCAAGAATGAAGTTGCACGTACATATGTATATTCTTATACATTTATACATTTGTAATATATTCATAATATTTTAATTATCAGAAAGTAAAAATTGCTTACATTTTTTAGTTGAATTAGATTATGAATTAGCTCTGTCTTACATTTCAATAAAAGATTTAAACTTAGAGAAAAATTTTCGTGGTTCGTTGCGCATTAATATTTGTCATTACGAAGGTTTATAGATTATATGTCGTTTTTCCCTTTACCCATTCCTCTAGAAGGAGGAAGGAAACTTCTCAACATCACATAAATCATATAAAGAATAGAGCCCGGGGGGAGATGTGGAATTGCTTGAGGTGTAGGTGGTCGATGATGATGGGGGTGTGAAGCTGGAGTTGTGCGCTACAACTTTTGCTGCAAGGTGAGAATATATATCTGAGAGCTTCATCGACTCCAGGTGTGAATGGCGAGTTTGCTATTGGCTGCCATTCGGGGCTCATCAATTTGCGGCCTAAAGTACATTAAGTTAAGGAGAGAGTTTTTGGGATAGGTGGCGTCAGCGCGCGTTATAAAAAAGGGGAGGGGTGAAAGTTTTCTGCCTTCTCTTTTCCTCTGAATCCAATCGAATAAGGTGGGTAAGAGATGAAAACTATCGAACTGCAGCGATCGATTTTCATTCAGTTGCCGAATTCCAGCAGATTCCTTGGCCTTTTCCTCCATCGACTTCTTTACCGTCTATTTCCCTTTTTTCGTTTTTCTTGTTTATGATGCTATTTTGCTGTTTCTACAGAGAAAGAAATTTCTGACTTCACCAGGAAGGCAAGAAATAGTTATTCTTAGTTTCATCAATAACAAAACCTCTTATCTTTAATATCCTTGCCACTGTACTCTGATGTTTGACGTGCGATTCTTTAAAGAAGGCATTCTCTGAGTTTTCGAGATTTAGATATTTCAAGCATTTTCTTGCGTGTGTCTTGATAACTATATGAAATTGAAATTCTTTAAGCTTCAAATTAAATACTATCTACATTGAATGAAATCATGAGTTATTTCGATCATTTGAAATAAATTTTTCTCAGCTTTCATATGTGAAGCTAATAGGAGGGTCGAAAAAATAAGGATTCTTACTGGCGAAAAACATTTATTCATTATAGAGAATACTAATCAAAATTCCCATAAATTTTTAACCCTTTTTGCCAGCGTGATGGCAGTTGTTTGATTTTTTAAAAATATTCCATGGATTTAAATTAGCAAACTTTTCAATGCGTTTTGGAAAGTTCAGAAAAGTCCGTTTTCACTTTTCTAACGTTCTTAAATTTTATATCCCTTAATGTATGCACTATCGATTTGAAAAGGTGGTAATCCAACGGCGTGGGATCTGGTGGATTGGAAAAAAAGCTGCCATCCCAACTCCCATATTTTTTTTGTGTTATTTTTGTAGCGTGAGCCCGTGCGTTATTATCCTGAAGGATACTTTTTTGTTACTTATCTAAACATAATTTTTTTATTAACTCTTGTGCATCGTTTATTTGTGTTCACTAACGTCAGCAGTCACGATCGGATTAGATTCAAGCAATTTGTAATGTACGATTCCATAAAAGTCCTACCACACACAAACAAGGATTTCTTTTGTTAATGAAGGTCGAGATGCCGGAACATGTGCTTCTCGAAAAGAAAGCCATCATCATTTTCATATAAGATTATTGTATAGCACCCACTCTTCTCATCTTTGTGGAAAAATAATTAGTTTCGTATGGAGATCAGAGACGCAGAAGTTGTTATCCGTAAATAGAGCACAGCTTCAAAGTCAAATTCCTTGTCTATTATATTCTCATGCGACGAATATGTTCCTGAACTTAAGACTGCAAATACTTTAATTGTTTGTCAAAGATCTGAATTCAATGCCTGCAAGAGAAATGTTATTTTTGAGATTTTTTTTTCTGGTGCAGCATCTTTGAGATGTTGCACGAAACCGTTTCCACTTTTAAACCACTTGTGACACTTAGTCTCATTAACATCCCGTGAGTATCGGTAAATTTTTCGAACTGAGTGCAGATGAATATTCATTTGGATAATGAACTGAATTATCAATCCCTTTAATTTTGTTTAATGCTTAGAAACTATTCAAGCATGTCTAAATTATATTCCGCAAGAGAATTATTTATAATAAAAAAAGTTATCTTAAAGCAATCCTTAAAATTTAAATAGTGCTATATGCTCAAAGAGAAAATCCACAAATGACAGTGAGAGAAGAGGCTGTGTAGGGGGAAAAAAAAGGTTGTACTCGATGGCGGCAAAAGAAAAGTTTAGTTCCTTTCATTTCCGCTCTTCCGTGGTTCTCCGGAAATTCAAGCTGCTTCTGAGAAAGCCGGAAATTCCCGTTTCTTGCTCCAAGAGGATAGGGACATGTGCATAGGGGATGTCCATCAAGCCAATTACCATCACTAAATGAAAAATTTTATTTGCAATCTAAGTCACTATCTTTTGATGTTCTGTAATTATTGAATTGAGGAAGGAATTGACGGGATATATAATAATTTTTAATACTATTAATTTAACTGAAACATTTATTTGAAATCTTTCATCTGGATATGAAATTTCAGTTAAGGAACTTGTGAATATATAAAAAAAATTTATAACAGACGTTAATATTTAGTTATGCTTTAGTTTTAATTTTAATCTTGCTTTTCTAGGCGTTGCTATTTTCGAAATCAAAAGAAACCAACGGGCGTGTAATAAGTCTGCCGCATTCACATCACATATTTCAGTTTAGCAACTAAACAAGTTTTAATTTATTTTTTAACGTCTACTAAAAGCTTTCATCCAAATGATTTTTGTAATAAGAATTTTTTAGAAACTGTTGCGGTTTTGTTCAATTATTTCGTTTTGTAAAAAGTTAAATTACAAACCTATGTGACTGCACATGTGAACAATATTGAACTATAAATGGTTTTGAATGTTTTCTATAGTATTGTCTGTGTTTATACATTAATCAGTTTGTGTTAATTTTTTTCTGTGCAAATTGCTACATTGTGCAAGTTTATATATGTCGGGTGACCAAACTTTTGGGATCCGTGGACTAGTCCACATTTGAAAATCCGAGGCGGTCTACCAATGGCAGAGCTAAATTTAATGTAACATACATGTTTATATATTTATTTTCGGTAGCTAGAAAAAATGGTAAATTATCTAATTTTTCTTTAAAAAAAAATATTTACAAAATAAAAATTTACTGACGAAAATAATCGAAGTATTCATGTATCAAAAATTGACCATCATATTCACTTTGTTTAGTTGAAATTTGGCACTGTATATCTGCTACAAGTTTATCAGATTGTCTGGTACGAGCATTGCAATGCGTAAACACGATCAATGTTTGGTTTTTATGGCGTTCATGGTTGAAAAAGCAGAATATTAAAGATACGTCGATCCAAATTATGATTTCCAATACAAAATTGTAAATATTTGGAAACGTTTCCTGAGAAATTCCAAAAATCATTATCGCTAGATGCTCGGGATTTAAGAAATATATCGCACCTTAATTTAATAATTTCTTCCTCGACCGTGAATGATGTGGTATCTATTAAATGTTCTATGTTTTCTGATACTCTATCAATGTTGACATTTTAATTTAAATGGAAATATCATAAAATTGAGTATTTCTTCCAACCTAATTAAGTTAGCGAAACTTCTTTCAAATTCTTCAAACGAAACATCTAAGTCATTATCGGGATGATCACGCAGACTACCTAAAATGTGATCGCGGTCAACTGGTCGGCCGCGGTTTACATCTTGACCACCACTGATATATAAAATATGACTGTTGATTCGAAAGGTTTTTTTCTGATAAATGCTTTTTAAATGGTTTATTTTGGAACTGTCGATTGATGACTTTCTTAATGATTAAATATTAACTGCGTTTTTCATAATACTCTTTAAGTGAACAATGCCACACCTAATATTTAGTTATTATAGTGGTCCTTGAAGCCAAATATTTAAGTCATATTTTTCGGTTTGAAATGCATTATTGACGACAAATTGATAATTTGAAATCTTGTAATAGTTCATTTATACTGCAAAAATATGTTCTTATTTTATGTGAACATTATTTTACATTGAATGTGGAAAAATTTTTGTTCATTTCTCAAATCTTTTTGTTTTTAGTGTTTAGATACATTTTTTTAAAATGATTGCGGTATGCTATTAATTGAAAACTATTAAATGACAAATTGAACATATATCATAAACTGCTGTAGAAATGTCTTCTCCTAGTATTACTTATAAAAAGTAAGTATGTAATATTTCAAAAAAAAAAAAAAAAAAAAAAAAAAAAAAAGAAACAAAGAATAGCTAACATTTTGTTGAAATGTTTCCTGATTTTGATGTATAGTGGTGACTTGACTCTCCTTCCGAGCGTTGGAAGAAAAATACTATCCAGTGCCATTTAACTTTTTCGTTTGTCATTTTTTTTTTCCTTTCATGTAGCGTTATTTTTATTTTGGTCAGTTTTCGTTCTCCAGAATGGAAAACTGTGAACCAAAAAGTGAAGGGTTTGGAGGGAGGTGATCTAACAAAAACGATGAAATATTTGGCGGTGGCCTACTTCTAAAGCAGAAATCGTCAAGACGTCAGTCGTCCCTCGCCGACAGAGTCCATTTGATATCGATTTGTGGCTTGGATGTGTGACTTCCTGCATTGTGTGTATATATATATATAATATATATTTCCTACCTTCGATCGCATTTATTCTTGTAGGGGGATGAACAATGAAAATAAAAGTGGATCTTCAGTATCTATGGAGAGTCAGCTTTCCAATTGGATTGTCTAATATGACCATACTTTTATTATTTAACCAGACTTGATTGACCCCTTCGGATTCTTTCGCATATACGGTTTTCTAAAAGTAAAATCATAAGGGAGAATATTTTGTCTCCGGTAGTAATGCTGTCAACATCGTTATTATAGTATTATCTCTTGCAAACTGTTTATTACGTTTACTTGTTTCAGCAACGTAGTCTTTTCCGCTTCCAATAGCGTTTTCAAGAGAACTGTTTATTTTTTTAATCGTTATTTAACATTTACAGCTTTTATATTTTATGTGAGGTTTTGACAAATCTATTATTTAATTGACGAGTGAAAGCTATTTTTTGTGTATGAATTCCAACTTAAAAGTTTAGCTATATGTCCATGAAAAAAAGGTTGTTCATTTAATAAACAAATATTTTTGACGTCCTTAATCATGGGAAATTATATTTAACCTTTTTTTTATTCAAATATTAAATATTTATATACAGTGAATGCTATTTATGAATCTACTATTGAAATCTAAAATTGTTATTTTACTGCTTTTTTTTTTAATGAATCTAAAATTAGACACAACTAATATGCACGGTGTATATAGTACTCATACTCAAGTAATTTCACAATTAGTTAAAAATAGATTCTAAGTTTTTTAAACTATTGAATATATTTTAACTATGTTATTTTATCGTAAATGTTAATCTTATTCTAGAAAATGATTTTTTTTAGAGATTTTTTTTTGAACTTTGAATATAATTCATGTAAATCTTAAATTTTTCTAACTACAAAAGTCCCCCCATCCTATATGATCTATAATGATCAAAGTATAGCGCCTGTAGCAATTCATACTTATTATAGTATATTGTAATAATAGCTATATGCTTTCTTCAGTGTTTATTTTTAAATTTCGAAATCTGATGATGGAATTTTTTAAAATGTTTACTTAAACCGTTATAATGCAAATATTTGAAATGTATTAATTATTTGTAGTTTTACTTTAATAAGAAAACATACAGCTTTCCTTACGTTTTCTGTTTATGATTACATTATTGACGATTCGCATGATTAGTTTCATTTAATACCTATAGTGTTGCGATCTCAGATGTTCCCGATAAGTGCAATCTTTCCTTGTGAGACTTCTATTGTTCTCGCGGTAGCTGCTTTTATCTTTTGTTGTCCACAGTTTCTTGTGAAGTCCCTTTTTCTTTGCACCCCTTCCAGATATTCCCGCCCTAGCTTACACGATGCCCTTGTTCGATCAGGCTTTATTTTCCTGCGTATCGCTTTTGTGTTTCTGCGAAAATCAATTTACCATTTTTAAAAGCTTTTTTTGCCCCTCTTACCTCCAGGCTATTGCTAGTTCTGGTATCGTGTCAGCTGCCGACATTGATTTATTTGATGGTACATAAAGGAAGATGGTTGTGTAATTTTTTCTCCCCACCTCGATTACCTTTTCGAAGTTAACTTTTGTCTGCGAAGTTTAATCCATTGTAGGTAAAAATGTTCTTCACTAACTGGAAAAAAAGTCATCTGATGTGTTTGTGGTCTCTTATATACAAAGTTTATCCCTGTGGGACACTTAGTGTGCATGGCTGTCCTTCCTTAAAGGAAAAGTTCTTTCTCCTCTAAGTGGCAAATTGAATTTTTTCAACAGTAGCATTATTTTTTAAAATGATTCATAATTGAATTTCTCTTGTGTTCGTAGTTTCCATTATTTAAATGCTTTATTATTAGTTTTAAAATTGGTTGAAGTCAAATAGGCATATTATAATTTGCTGAAATATTATAATTTATTAAGATTACAGGAATAGAATGAGATTTTCGTTTCTTTTATCTTATTTTTTAATTATTACATTAAATAATTTTTTTATGGAAATTTACGTTTTCATTATATTAATTAATGGTGCTTGAAATACCGATAAGTGGTTTTAATTAAAAATCTGTAATCGATTTATCCCCCGAGAAAAAATTTAAAATTCAATTTCCAACTTTAATTTCCTTGATTTTTTTTTTATATTCTAAAACTGCTGTTTAAATTCTGAAATATGAAGTAAAAAATTTGAAAAAAAAAAATATTAATCATGTAATTTACTATAGCAAGTATTTTTGAAAATTTTCTCCAAGATTATATATATATATAATATATATATATATATATATATATATATATATATTTATATATATATATTTATATATATATATATTTATATATATATATATATTTATATATATCTATATAAATATATATATTAGATATATATATGAAATAATTTAATTCTACATTTGTGAAATTAAACAAATCGCATTTTTTGAAGTTCTAAAAATTATTTAGTTTATACTGCAAATACAGACATCCCTAAATAGAATATTAATTTAAGAGTTTTTTTGAAATCAGTATTATAATTTTTTGAAATCAGTATTTTAATTATGCTCTTGTAATTATTTTTCTTCTGTTCATTCATAAAAAATGTTCCAAAATCAATGTCGATTAAAAATCTTAATTTTATTCTGATCATTTTACGTGGCCTAGTTTCACCTCTCAATTAGAAAAACTTTTCTGCTCTCAACGCAACGTAATCATTGTATCTAAAGAGCTAGAAAAAAATTAAACAACCAATGTTGTGTTTAATCAAGGGCATTTATAAAGTATTCAGTGATGAATTATACAAAAGTTAAAAGCAGATTATGTTGAACAGTTTAAAAACGTAAGTATTTGAGAAAACAAAAAGCGGTATATCACTGGTAACAAATTTAACATAGATAAATCAAGTAAATAAAAAAAGACCACTAGTCTGTTATTAAGCATTTATTAATATTTTATTTATTGCATATTAATAAGTACTTTTCTTTTATATGCTTTGTATTTCCATTGCGTGGATTTTAAGCTGTAAACATTTAATGGTTTGTTATTATAATCAAATGAAAACACGTTGTTACTAAAAAAGTTATCTTTTTAAAATGTGTTCTATTTATTCTTATATTTATTTAAAAAATAGCATAAAGAACTTAAGTACATTTATTGCTGTATTTTTTTAGTATTATGTGGTATTATTTGGTTTTCTTTAATTAAATTAATATTCTATCAATCCTTTCCATTGTACTAGACGTTTATTGAATTTCTTCTGAGAATAAAAAATGAAAATCTAGTTCTTCGACCGCTTAAGCAAAAGCAAAAAAGGTCGTCGTGAACAACACCCTCTTTCTTGAAGTGGAACCCTCTTTTCGATATGGGCAGTTTTTCGCTATCAACGGGTAATAAATAGCCACTAGGTATTGGTACTCGAATCGCACCCATTGATCACGAGAAGTAATAAAACTGAGCTATGTCCCTTTATAACGTCTTTTCCTGCAACCCCCTTTTCTTATCCCCGATTTCGCCCGGAACTGTATTCATTCCGGAATACTCACTCTCTTCCAACGCTTGGAAGGAATAAATTTTAAAATGGAAATGTACCGACCCCCAACGTTATGGGTGTTAAAGTGTCAATTTCAAGCAGTCCATCCAAATTGGAAAATGGATGAAAAAGTGGTTTAACTCCATTTGTTCGGAGATAGGAATTATTATTTTTTTGTCTTACCCAAAAGAAATGAGTTCTATTGAAAAAAAATTTAATTGAAAATACGATGACATAAGATTGTTAATTAAGTAACCATTGATTTTCTCATTCGCAATTGTTTATACTGAAGTATATTATTAGTTTTTCTTTGGGGGGGGGGAGATTATTTTCTATTTTATTATATGATAATATATTGCAAATTTGTGCTTTGTTCTAAAATACACTGCTCTTCGTGTCCAAAATACAACTTCGAGGGGGGAAAAAAATTCAAGTTTTCCTAAAATTTTTATGGCGAAAAATTTATGCTAGTAAATATATTTCTACAATCAGATTTTTAAAACTTTTCTTTTGTCATTATAGAAATATAGTATGTATTTACCACTTGTTATGAATATTTTCACCCCGACGCATTAGTTCAAGTGAGTTGAAAACTGACTTCAGTTATGGTTTCTATTCTTTAAAGATACTTGTTCCACTTTGACGCACAACAGCTAAATTCCTCCCTTAAGCTGCTTTAAATATTTGGGAATGCTTTCTATCGACCCAATGTTTGGGTTAAAATAAGGGCGTGTCGATACATTTGCTGTGTACTTTGGATACTAGCTGCACCCTTCTTTTTTTTTTTTTTTTTCAGCAGTTCTCGTCGTTTGCCATCGCTTGTTTATATTATAGCGGGAGTTGCTTAAACATACTTATTTTTTAAAAAATTTTATTGTCTTGAAACTCATTGGAGCGTTGAGTGTATGCAGTATTAATTTGTCATTTTCGTTTTAGTTTCTAATAAGGATACGGGTTAGAAATTTTCTCTATTTTAGTGTATTGGATTCAATATATTTTTTCTGTATCGAATGTGTTGTCAATTTCTATAAATATAATTTATTATTTGGTGCAAAAGTTAAAAATATACCCTACTACATAGAAGCTGAAAGTAAATAATTTTTTTTGAAAATTATTTTAAAAGAATAAAAAAAATAAGAATTCACAGTTGATGATTATATCATTTTATGATTCGGTGTGCCAAAAGTGTTTAAATGCTATAGATCTTACAAGCCCGCCTGTATCAAATTTTAGTCTGTGCGTAAGGTGTAAACAATCTAAAAGCAAATGACATTTCTGTTTAATCGTCGGAAATTAAAATATGTGAGAAATTTATAAATTCAACCTTTTTTTAATTGAGCTTAATAGAAATTTTCTAAATTAGTATTATAAATCTTTATTGGGTGTAAATGGTACTAATTTATATAATGTTACATCATATTTTATCTGATAAGCAATGCGATTAATAAATAATTGTTTCAATAAATTACAAGTAAAAAAGCTTTTTTTTAATCTTAGATTATTTATTTTTTGCTCATTTTTAGTTGCAAATACATATTTTTTTAGGAAAGCTTAATTTTTAGGAATTAGAGGAGTGTGCTAATTTTTTCTTACTACAAACCTCAGGAAAACTTAAAAACAATAAATTCCATTTAATTTTTAGATTGTATGGAAAGATGGACTACTTTTATGACTATCAGGGCTTTCTATTTTACGGTCTCGTGTACTCAATTTATCAACAACAGTCTATCATCTGTAGTTGGAAAAAGAGCGTCTCTCCTGCTAATGCCATCCCTTTTCATACGGGGTGTTGGGAGTGTGAGGTTGCCACACACACAGTAGCAGAAAATCCTTTTCTTTCACCCTTTCATGTAAATTGCCGTCTCATTTTACCCTCTTGCATATTCAAGCGGGAGCAATTTTATTGATTGCTCGCTTTACTCCGTGCACTGCCTGTTTGTGAAGGTAACCTTGGTAACGCTTTGTATGCGTGTGTATGCGTCTTCGCTGTGTTTTGCGATGGGGCTATGCATTCTAGATGTTGCCTGCAAAAGTAAATGGGAGAAGGAAAAAATAAACAAGGGGTTGGGGTGGTTCTGTGTGCCTATTTGGGAACGCGGGGGCGAGGAGCGTGCTTATGGAAGAAAGACCCTTTGTGTTTCCCTCTCCTTTTTGGCGCCAGATGCGTTGCTGTTTAAGCAAATAAAGTATTGTTTTCGTCATAAAAGGAAAATTGCTTTTATATAAAGCGTATGCACGCGCTACTGTTTTCGTAGCGAAATTTTGAGACTCAGTCTTTATAATCTCATTATGCATCTATGTAGGTGTTATATAAAGGGTTGTTTTGGGTAGAGATTGCTTTTCTAATTTTCTTCTTATACTTTTTTAAAATTTTTTTGTTTTTACAAGAGAATCTAATGTTAAAGGCAATTTTCAGATAACTTCCTTTAAATTTTTTTATTGCTGACTTCTTTGATGTCATTAGCGCACGTGCGCGTACACACTTATATATATATTTAATCTTTTAGTGGGTAAAATTTTAAATTTATTTTGATATTCCTGTCATATGTGTCGTATTTTTATTTGTCTTATTAAATTCAAAAATCAAAAATTTAATCTTTATTAATTTTATATATTTAAATAATATTATAAATTAATAATATAAGTTTAAGATAAATGCTTAAATTTGTAGAAATTTAGAATTTTTGTGCATCTATGTAATTTTAGTTTCCTGTTTTTCCGTAAAAGTAGTATTTTATAGTTTTCAAATGGTATTTCCGCACATTATTTCACTTTCCATCCATTTGAGAATTAAAAACTTATTTATTTATAGTCATCATATATTGTAAATATATATATATATATATAATGCCATCACTCACACATTTCTGTAGTATAGAGATGTATTGACATTTTCCCTGTTCTGTAAGTGCATTAAAATTTTCAGAAGTTTGAACATTCTTCATACAAACCATAATCAATGTAAACAAAAATATTATATAGGAAAGTTAAAGAATTTTTTTTTCATTGAAATAAGTCGTTTTTCCTGTGAGGTATATGTATTGTAACAATATATATTAATTATTACTATTATTATATATCAAAGTCTATGTAATAAACAAATTCTTTTATTTGGTTCTACTGGGGATACTTGGGTTCTTTATATTTTCAGCTTCCATTCTTAACTATGAGTGAATTAAATTAACTATTCTTTAGGAAGGTACTCTAAGCGAAGAAAGGCGGGGCGAATTTAGCTATAAAACCAATCCTTTCCACAGTGGGAAAAAGACCTTTCCCATATTTCATTTGTTTACGCTTCTTCGAGACAAGTGTATTGGTCATTTATGTTCTTTCCAACTGCACTCGCTTTCCGTCTTGCTGGGGATAAAAAAGAAACTCTCAACAGTCCGTGGATCCTCGTCATTGCTTAATCAAGACGAATGCGCGGTTTCCTGTATAACGAACAAAATTTCTCATCCGGCTGTTTCTTTTATTTCTCTCCGAGTTCCTCCTGTAATTCTTGGTCTCTCTGGGGAGATGGAATTTGCTCGGGTCTAATGCCGGCCTGAATCCTCTCAAAACAATGATCGTGTGGGGGGTTGGCTTTTTTTATGTTTTCCCCTATTTCCTTCTACTCGACATTACCTCTGTTTATAGGGGTTGTTTTCATTTGCCTTGTTTTTTTCTCTGGGGACAAGTTCGTGTTGTCCGGTGAATATTTTCGAAAAAGTTGTAACGTGTGATAATGTCTTATTTTCCTAGAATAATCAGAATCTCCGAGTTACACTTTCAGAGAGATTTTTTTTTTTTAAAGTGGCAGGTGTGCGCGCATGCTGAATGAGAATCAAATGATGTCATGCATGATTGATTAGTTATATTTGATCAACGAATAATATTGTTCTTTTTAGAAGCAATTATGCTAGCATAAAAATATTGCTAAAATAATATCTTCTGCGGATTTCTTCCTACAATCAATCTATTGGAATTCAATGATACATTGATCGATTTTTCAATTGACACTGGAACTTCTGGCTGTGGTATGTTCTGCAAATACTTAGTAATTTCTATGGCAGTTAGCCATAACATCTCTAACTTCATGCAGTTTTTCTTGTAGACTCGCGGGATGCAATTTTGACTCAGTTCTTCCAGTCACACAATTCATTACACTGTGTTCAAGTTAATCGAGACTTTTTCAGCGAGGAAATTCACTCAGTTGTATCTTCATTTTACAGTGTTAGCCTTATTTTCCAGCTAGCCATTGTGGTATATGTGCCAACGAAAATGCTGTCTTTCTCGCTTTAAAGGATTGCGGTCTTTAACAATTAACTCTTATTCGTGTTTTAATTTAGCAAAATTATCAACTATATCAGATAGAATCATATTTCTATGTTATGATAGTGTAGAATCATTTTTATGTTATTATAATAGTGTCAGATTTTGCACAGTCTTTTACTGAATTTGCTTCATTATTTTTTACTGGGAACATTTTCTGAAAATGACCTATCACGATTGTTTGTACTCATCTTAATCGTATTAATTCTTTCAGTTCACCATTTGTTCATCTGGGGAGACAAGATCTTTGATCATCATTTTACATATATCTGCTTGAAAGAGAACTACCAATTTAAAACTAACAATTGGCTTAATTATATTGGACTTAACGTAGATATCTGGTAATTTGAATATCTAATATCTTAACGTAGGAAAAAATCCTAAAATATTTAATCGACACTTTTCTTCTACATTAAGAACTTCGTTCATTTATTTTTTTAAAAAATTATTTTTATCGCACGCACATTTATATATAATATAATGCGCGGAAATTTATTCTCTTATTATAATACACCTAACACAGTTGAATAATTAGAGCTCTGGGCTTGATTCAGCAGTCGGTTTTAATTATCAATTCGAGTATAGATATTTGTAGTGGCTCTCACGAAACCCATTTTGTGAATTGTAAGTTGGCGCCAGACAAATTAGCAAATGTGTTCTAAATGAGACCGTCAAGCAACAACAACCAATCTTAGCTCAAAAATATCCTGATTTTAAATTTGAAAGTAAAATTGTTGTAAGAGCGAAATCCCTCTCCTCCCCCGTTTAAAATTTTATTATGCTGATTAACTTTTTGCTAATCCTTGTTTTTATTTTCATTCAAACATAATTTTCTGAAGTAGAAAAGACTATAACTTGGAAATCAAAAAGGAAATTTCTGATTTTCAATATTTTTTGTTAATTCCAACTTGCCGAAACTATTAATATTTTGTTTGCTCATCTTTTCCATCAATATTTTTTACAAACGCAATGAATCATTTTGAAAGTCTTGTGGTGTCAAAAAAATTGACTATGATGCGTCAATCGACTTCACATTAATGAATTAAATTTTTCTTGCATATTTTCGATTAAAAAAATTATAATTTAAGGTCATTTAAGAATTCATCTACAGAATAAATAAAATATCCATGAATGAATTCCGTTTTGTTTGACAGTTTTTCCTACTGTTTGTCAAAGTGGGATATACATATTTTATTTCCATGCAATGATCCAAGATTGCTTTGAATCGAAATAATGTAAACCGCATTAGTGGGTCAAATATTTGACATCGTAAAGCGATCAGGGTACAGGAATCCCAACAGTGCATGGGCAGAGCTAGTATTGGATTCCTGTACTGTGCGCGCGTGAAGGACAGCTGCGACATTTCTATATTCGTGCCTCAAATCTAAAACGATTGGAGGAGCCCCCCATTGTTTATTATTAGTTAGTCTGCTGATTCACTCTGCAATTCCATATTGATTGTGGGGTAGAAGGAACGCCCGATTGCCATTCTCTCCGGCCGTTTGCGAATTAGCTATTTTGTAGCATTCGGGGCGCGATGGGGTGATGAGGGGCATGCGCGGGCAGTACGGCGTCTGCGCTGATGAAGGGCGCTGCTCTCACTCACTTCGGAGTTCCTCGGATGGACAGACGGCCGGGGCGCTCCTCTGTGCTTGCTCACATTAAACGCCGGTGCGCTTCGTTCGAAAAGTGGACCGGACTGCGGCCTCTGCGAGGGAGGAAGCCCTGGCTGTGCTCTGCGCCCCGTACACTCGTTGCGCCACATTAGGGGGCACTTCCATGTTGATTGAACCGTACACGACGGCCGTCCGACCGCATCCGCAGCTGGTGTCCGGAGCCGCCCTCTGTCCGGATCCGGCCTCCTCCGCCGACGCCCTGACTCTCTTCACCCCGTGGGTCGGCGGGGCGGCCACCGCTGCGGCCGGCAGTCCGTACGCGGCTGCTGCCGTCCCTGCGGTCGTGCCTCAACAACCACAGCAGCAGACAACGGCACTTTTCCGGGCTGCCACGGTGCCCCTGCACACTTTGCGGACCGCCCTCCTCCAACAGCAGATGATGACCAAGGTAGACTTGCCACCGCAGACACCTTTAGTAAGTTGGTCTTATATATCTGTTAAGTAAATTTCTATTCATCTAGGTGTTTTTCATTCTGGGTTTTTCTTTTCATGAAACTAGTTAATCTAATTCTAACTTTTTCAAAATCTTATACTTAATATTTCAATATTTGTTTTTAATGTCCTTTTCATATTTAAATGATGTTACAAAATTTTAAGAATACTATTTTTGTAGTTTCTTTAATGTTTTACATATTTGAGTACCATCTGTTGAACTTTCAGTCTGGTTAAGATGAATCATATCCTAAGTTCAACATTCTATAATTTCGATTGTATTTTCTTTGTCAAAAATTGTATAAGGTTTTGTCAAGAACTAGATTCATATCATATGATAGCCCAGTTTTCATTTTGTCCCTCAATTTTGCGTGCTGAATAATATACTATTAATGTTCCAATTTCCGGAAAACCACACCGTGCATCTCTTCGACAGTTTTTTTTTATTCTTATTTCTATTGTATGTGAAACCTACTATTGATAGATCGGGGATGTTCTTAGTTGGCATTCTTCCAGTTCAAATGCTTAACTATTTCGCTCTTTCGTTACGTTCTCTTCTACACATCTAGGCTTCACCCTCTACTCTTTAAAAGAAAGCTCAATAATTTTGTCCTAATTATAGTAGTTCATTATATTCAAAAGGCAGCTATTTTCTTCTTCTTGCCGTTTTTCCCCCTATTAAAATCTTAGTACTTTTATTTAAAGCCTAATACTTGTGAATGTAAAATGTACCGCGAAAAATATCTTGGATGTTTTGCCATGATTATATGTAATGCTTTAACAGAGCAGTTATAAAGCCAAAGTATGCGAAGGTCTAGCTGATTTATTAGTTCGTAGCATTTGGTTCTAGTATGTTTTGACTGTTAAGAATTTGAAATATAGTCAATAAAGGGATTGAGATGATAAACAAGCACGTGATTCCCAGTTTTCCAATTTTTTAATATTTTTGACACATTCCTACAGCACAAATATTTTTAGGGAGCCATTTTTTTACACTATTTAAAATTACTTTAGTAAATAGATAACAGAATTTATCTCCTTAGATGCAAATCAATATCTGAACTTTAAAAAGAAATTGCCAAGATACTTTTTCTAATAGTGATTTTAAAACAATTGCAATATTAACCCCTTCCAGGCTCATTTTATTTCGGGATTACGGATAAAAAAAAGTCAATTTTTTTTATGCTTATTTTCATACATACATTTCTTTTTAAACATAATAGCATCATTCGCATGCAACATTTCCTAAAAATAAATGTCAAAATATCTATTTAAATAAATGAGTAATATATGTGTAAAAGTAGAAAGCCATCCTGTAAAGTTGGCTTTCTGCATGGCAGATTCTACTCCTATCTTAAATCTATAGCTCAAAAACACTGCATAGTGGTGCTATCTAGTAGCAACAATAGTAAATAAAAGCATCCGAAACCAAAAAAAGGACATTTGAAATAATTCGGGAAAAACTGGTTGTGCAGTGTTAATTTTCACAGTGCCCGAGCTACACTCGGGATGAGCCAGAATGGTACAGGGAAAAGCCGGAAAGGGGTTAATCAAACTTTTCTCAAAAAGTAATTTTGGCTTCAAATTTTTGTTTTATTTATCAGATAAAATTGTCAATTATATCACAACATAGAGCATTTACTTTTATATTTAAATTCATTTCAGAGCAAAAATTTTATAATAATTGAATTATTTGTGATTTTAGAAGTACGTAATCATAGTTATCCAATTAGTTCATTGCTAGTTTCATGGCTTAAATGTTTTTCAGAAATAAATTTATATTATTTTGTTACACAAACAGTTTTATAAATAATTCAAAATAATAATTCAAATAGCTACTAGTTTCATCAAATATTCTTCCTGTAAGTTTTCAACTTTGTTTTCTTCCATTATTAATATATTTCGCCAGTGTATTAATCGATTAAGCATGTTTTATATGTACAATTCATCTTAACTATTTTCATGTTCTGTTATTTATTATAGAACTATTGTTAATCTGCTGTGTTCATTACACTATTTACAGTGTGAGGGATGTGTTTCAAAATTGATGTTATATGATAGTGGTTCATTTGCAATTTTAATGAAATCATCACGTAAACATCCTTATTTAAAGAAAACTCAATTTTACTTTAAAACTCTCTGAAATTTTAAGAAAGACCTAAAATTTCGTTCGATTATTATTTTTTTAAAGATTTTCAAGTCAGACTCAATATTGTATTATTTAAGCTGTATTTACATTTGGCTATTAATACGATTGCTTTGAATTGGTGTTTTTATGAAGCATTGATTTGTTTGCTGGCGGAAAAGTATTTAGATTATTTTTCTGGTTATAATATACCATATTGTTCTTTATAATAACTTGAATAATGTAAGAGGTATTTACATATTTTTATTTCAACTGAATCATACTTGACGTACAAAAAGCTTATTTCCATTATGGATTTGTTGCCTATCGATATCTTAGTTTTTAATTCTTTTGTTTATTAACGTAGTGTAACTAAAAATTAATAAATTTTATAAAATCAGCTATCAATTTTTCCTGTGGATAACGCAAAATGTAAAAATATCACAAACAACATTTGTGTTAAAAAAAATTTTTTTTTTTAGTTTTTTATTAAGTAGCACGTGTGGTGCGCACGTCTGCACATTAAGTAGCATGTATGTTTTACTAGATTACTTTTCAGAAGCTTAAAACTTTGAATTTTTTTTTTTAATTAGTCGGAATTGCCTGTCAACAGTTTAAATGTAAATATTGGAGTTTTCTAAAGGTTGCGTAGTATGTTGAGAAAAGTAAAAATATACGCGAAATCTGAGTGGACTCAGGTGAATCGATAAGCTCTCGGTAAATCAGTTTGTCGATATAAATTTTGAGCTTTTAAGTCTGTAATGATTTAGAATGTTCTGATATGTAAATTTCGAAATGCAAAACGTGACATTAAAGCAGTTGGAAAGATGGGGAAAAAATCCGCCAGGACTAGAGTTTAACGTAATTCCATAAAGCACTAGAATTTGTTTCCTCTTACCGTTATGTTCATTTCACTCAATGATTATGAAATATTTAACTCTTTCTTCACAGAAATATATTGGTAGATACGTTTAGGGTGTATAGCAGCGTCGTAACTTAGGCATAAAAGTTAATATTTTATTCTAACTACCATATTAATAAAATACTACTCTATTTATATCAAGAACTAAATTGAGAAAGATTACGCTGAATTTAATAAAACTTCTGTCAGATTTATCTCTGTCTAGCATAGTTTGTTTCAATTCGAAACTTCTTTTACAGGATTTGTAAATAATTAGTTCTCTCTGATTTGAACTCATTTTTTAAGTTGCCAATGATGCCATATTATAAAATTAAACTTTGTAAAAGTAGATCCGAAGCTGAGCTTGCTGCACCTCTTAGAAATGTCATCCTTGTATAACCATAAATTAATAAAAAAAATTGAATTCCTTCAATTCTACAAATCTGCCTTGTAAATATTTTTTTAGAAGAAAGATATTTGGTACATTTTATTTTTACCCACTGTAGCGAATGTGTTCCCTTTTACTAATACGCTAACTAATAGGAAATGTATTGAAACTCGAATGAATAGTTTCCCATCTAAAGAAAATTTTCAAGCATTTCACTTCTCGTTCGATTAATTTTTAGGTAACCTATCTACGTGAGATCTTATTTCTAGGTACAAAACAACATTTTGAACGAAATTAAGCAAATAGTTAATATTTATTAAATTGCAAGTGATCCCAGAAACAGTATAGGCTTTTCACTGTAAGTAAAAACCCTTTAGTAAAGACTATGAATTTTTGTGTGTTATTTTTATAACAATGCAGATAAAATTAATCAAAATATTATTCAGTTATGCATGTACACGCATTAACAGGCATATTTTTGTTGAAAACTTATTAAAGCGTGTGAAGGGGAAGGAATCTTTTTGTGCAAATTAAAGAAAAAAAAATCTAGAATTTCTGCATATTTCAGGGGGAATACCAGAATTCTCTTCTCCCTCCTTTTTTCTACTTTTCCTGTGCTGTGTGCAAGTTGCCAATAGTTCGTGCTAAATACTTGATAACTTAATTGTAAAATTGGTGTGATTAAAATATTTTGAATTTTATTTTTCGTTGAAAAAAAAAGTTTCTAACTTGTAATTATTTTTGCTGCTTCAAAATTATTAAAAATTTAATATTTCGTTACATTACAAACTATAGTTCAATAAAAATCATTCATGTTAATCAAATGCAGACTTAGTATAAAACGATACGCATTTAAAACTTCTTAAAACGGTACTCTAAAACAGGTGTTTTTTCGAATACATTTTATTCCATATCTACAATTATCAAACCGATATGAACTATACTTAGATAAAGCTGCCAGCTCTTCAAATTAGGATTTTTCTTCAGCTTTCATTGATTACTTGCTAAGTAAGCGCTGCTCGTCTACCTCTTTGGCAAAACGCCGACTATCTGTGATATCGCTAACCTTTTGATTGATTAGAGGCTTATCCATCATACAATTGATTGTTTTCCGCCTCTGCAATGTTTTGACTGATGTCTGAATTCTGTGATCGTTATATCAGAATGAATGTTTATTTCGGTTGAACAAGGCGGATACTTGAATGCGTAACATTCATGAATTTGAGTATGACATAGTCGTTTGTTCAAACTTTTACTCGAATTAAACTTAGTTACTTAACTATTTGCAAGTATATATAAAATCACTCTCCTGTGCTTAAAACATTTCATTCTTATTTGCGTGTCATAAGTGATTTAGAGAAAATTTTAAATTAAAATTTAGATCAAAATTCTTGTCTATAAAAGATTCGGCGTAGAAAGAAAGACTGCTATCCAATTAATTTGAAGAAAATATTCCTATTAAAGGATTTATTAATGTTAAGAACATTAAAACTGATTTTAATTTGTTTGCATATTTAGTTTTATTCCTTTTTTATATAAAATCTGAATTTATTCATAGTTTGCCGTCTGTTTTTTAAAGGTCAGCTCGGTAAACTAAACTTCAGCTAGCGTCTGAGTTTAGTTTACCGAGCTGGCGACTGAATGGTTAGCACTTTTGTCTTAAGTTAAACATTTCATGTGTTCTAGTCTTATCTTGGTTCGGCGTCCACTTTAAACTTGATCTCGGTCTTATTAGCCCTCGTATACAAATATTGACTGTTAGCGACAAACAAGCCAAATCAAATCGATTTTAGCTCAGAGGAATCGTTGGCAAGAATCGATGTTTACTCAATTTATTTTAACAAATGAACGAGAATCAAAACTCAATGAGAAACCAGCTTATTTCCCAATGTATAATTGATTTCTGAGTTCCATATTTTAGCTTTCTCTCTTTTTTTTCTTTTTAAACAGTTATAAAAAACTATAGTCATTGGATCTATAATTCTTTCCTAATTACAATATAGGTTTCATAATTGCTAATTTAAATGATTATACTAATGTATAACTTTTAATTAAAACATAATTGATTATAAAAATGCAATTCTTGTTAGGAATCAAAAGGAAATAATTTGTTTGGCGAATGTTATAAACATCTAAATAAATTCATACATTTGTGAAGGAGAAAAATATTAAAACGTGTACAGGATTTGCATGAATGTTTTATTCCTTTTGAAAAGATTATTTAAAAAAGTTACACGTATATACATGTTATGAAAAAAATCATTATCTCACAAATTTTATACTTTTACAAGTATGACAAAACACATTTCAAGGCTACAATCATCCAATAACCCCTTCCATACCTTTTGTTACAAATAACTGATGTCCTTAAATTGCCGATACTATCACAAAATGCTTCGTTTACTTTTCCTATTTTCTGAAAATGCAGCTATAGCTTGCGAATAACTATCTTATTGAAGGAACTTGTCTTGCTTACTTCCTTATTCTCCTAACAGGAATACACAACACAAATTTTGTAATTGACTGGTTCTTATCACATTTCTCCTACGTGTGCACGAGTAAAATTTTCGGAATATAGCTTTTTTTTCAAAACATGCGAATCATTTATCCTTATCCTGTAGTTGGAGAAATTGTAATTCAAATTAAACTAGCATCGTATCGCCTTGATAATTGTCATTAGGACTTTTCGTATGAAAGTGTTCGTAGAAACGATTTTAAAAATCCATTAATTTTTTTAAGAAAATTCGTGTGTGTGTATATATATAGAGAGAGAGAGAGAGAGAGAAAGAGCGAGAGCGATTTAAAAGACGCGTAAACAATTTCAACACTTTAAATTTACACGAATATTTAAATAATATTTATCATAATTAAATAATTTTAAATGAAAAATTATTATTAAAGATTTTCAATCACATGCGTGGTCCGAATTATATTTTAATCATTAAATTTGTGCAACAAAATATTTCAGACTAGAATTCAAATAAAACTAAGTTCTAAATTTGTAACTAAAAATGTTTTTTTTTAATATCTAATAATATATGACCATAATTGAAATTTCAGTCTTCATATATTCTTTTGCTTTTTTACTTTTGTTTAATTTTTTGAAAAAACATCGGTTTTTTTGTGTGCATTAGTTTTTTCTACATTAGAATTGGTGTGCATTAGTTCTTTCTATTGAAAATTTGAATATGTGTGAAATTCAAAGTTTTCCGTAATTTTTTGCACTTGGCACCACTTAATAATCAATTATGAAATTCATTATAAAGAACTTTAATATCCGTCACTTTTTTCTCGCAGAACTGGGCATTCTAGCCTTCAGCTCAATAATTTGTCGGTTCGTCTCCCTCAAATACGCCTAACTGGCAGTTGAATCCTGCCCAGGACTTGGATATTTAGTATCTAAGGCACACTTTACACTGTAGATTTCTATTTATTAAATTAACCATCGTGCAAAAAATGGCACCGAATAATAAACCAAGTATACGTAACGGACGCATATTTTTTAAAGAGACTTCTCACTGTTACTGTGTTGCTAGGAAGAAAATCAGTATAACATCCAGACCAACAGATATGCATGCCTTAAACTGAAATACCGTATCCATCTCTCATTGCTCAACAGTGGATGAAATCGAATTCTGAGAACTCAAGAGTACCAGAAAAATGTTGACCTACGCGTGCGCCGTGACGAGTTAAATATTTTTATATTAAACAAATACTGAAAATTTATTCATTTAACCTAAAGTGGACTATTTATGGAACTCAAAATGTTACATTAATTATAGAGTATAGAAATATAGTTCATAAGTTATTAATTTATTCGTGCTAAAAGAATTTTAACTTTCTAAATTTATGGAATATGATTGCGGCGCATTTGAGTATATCGTTATTTTTAATTTTTTTTCTTCTGAAATAGGCATCTTCATAGAAAAAATTTCTTAAATTCAAATCAAATAATCAAGTTTTGGGTGATTAACCGTAAAATTTATGTATAATTTCTGTCGTTGACATTTTTTTCTGTTCTACGAATAAATTTGTATGGAATGAATATCCAAATTATTACCCTTTATTTTGGTTTTGTGCTAAAGAAACCTTTTTGTATTGATAAAACTATAAATTGTTTGACAATGAATATTAGATTGTTTCTTATCTTAAATTGCTTTCATTTTATGTGATAACAAAACTAATTTCATTAATTTCCCTAGAACTGAAGACCGTAACAATAAAACTACTCAATATCCTGAATTTTGAAAATCCTTGAAAAAACTGAATTTCATATGATGTAATGAAATTTGATCCTAATTATTTTCTGTTATTGCAATAACGTAGATTAATTTCTCCGTATTGGATTTTTGGTACGGCAATCTTCAATTAGATTTAAGCTTCTAACTTTAAATAAAAATAATTTTAATAAGTGTTTCCTTTGCAATAGTTAATGAGCACAAATATTTTAAACATTACCTCTATTCAACAAATACAATTTTTATTTGCAAATTAGTGCTGGTTTTTACCTTTACTTTAAAGATAAACTTGTAGACTACCTACTTGTAATAACGGGTTCAATTTACATTTCAATAAATGATTTTGTTTATGTAACGTCCACATTCAAGAGACTAATGTCTCTAATCTAGAATGGTGAAGAAATTTGAACAAAAGCATAGTCATCGTTTGGAATCCAGTAAAATAAACAAGCATTTATTAAGGAATGCTTTGTAATTTTTACCAAACTGAGCATTTTTATTCACTCATTAGTCAAACTTCATATGCTCCTCGACTTTTTTGTGAAAACGAACGCATCAAAAACAAGAAAAGCATAAAATTAAAATGAAGTTAACGTTTTTCATATGCATTATTCTTATTATTGCTGTGATATTAAAATACAATGTAAATGTTTTTAAAACAAATACATCGTTCACCATTTTTGATGTGTCTGAGAGCACATGTGTATCGAATAATCAGAAGTCAAGGTCAATAACTGTCGCTGACTTCTTTCGTCGTGTTTTTGGAGTGAAGTGTGGAGTAAGATTTATTCATGACTAGAGTTAAATTGTCTTTTATATTTCGAAAGTGGTTAGCATGAAAATAAATTTATTAATAACGTTGCTTTCGTTAAACATAAATCAGCAATTATTGAATAAAAGTATGAATTTTTCTTTTGAAAATTGTCATTTTGCATGAAAGAAATTTCCAAGATTATTCAATTTTGGTGATTTATATATACAGACTTTTCGTCGTGTGAATCTTGAGGTCTTAGTATGAGGTTGAAGTTAAACTTTAAATTTTAAAATGTAAATTTTATATTTTTATCTCTTCTGTTCTCTTTCGGTCATGTTTTTTTTTCTCCTACTCTTCACATGCGTGGGAGATGTCTAGCTATCGATTTACTGTGGAAATTCAAAAGGGAATAGTGAGAGAGTTTGCGCAGTTGAGTAGAAAGGGGAGGGAAATGCATAAAGGCAGGGGTGTGGGCATGTCACTAAACTGACGTCTGTGATGCGTATAATTTTTTATTTGTATGACATGGGTGGGAAGAAAGAAAGTCGTGGCTCTCCCAAGTCATCCCTGTCCTCCTTGCTAGACAATCTATTTTATAAGTTTGTCTTTAATCCAGAAGTTTTGCTTTAGAGGAGTGGCGGAGCAGAGCACTAATCCTGTAGCGTAGACTGATCCATTGGTAATAAGATTATAAACCCATTTATCCAATTTCATGTCGATTTTAATCCTTTGATAGTTTAGTTGATAATAACCACGAATATTATTTTTTTGTTCCATTCATTGTCACTTACGCATTCACTTTGTTATTTTCTGTCTCTATTTTACCTAGAATCGTAGTTAATCTGCACTTTAAGCATAAACAGGAATAAATATTGATAAAAGCATTGTATTTCTTTGTTTTTCTTAATAGCAAATAGTATTTTAAATGAATTCAAAATTTTTATTTCATATCAATTTTGACGATTTTATTTTCTCTGATTTATTTAAACTATAACTAGTTTTCACATCAAATTTGCATTTTGGTTAGGTTTAGAAACTTAAGTACATATTATTTTAAAGAAAAAACACGATTTTGGCAAATATGTGCTAAAATGAAAAGAATGCTATTATGGTTACTATAGCTGTAATTCAAAGTATGAATTCGTGCTACGCATACACTATTAATGTTGGTATAAAATGTTTCGCTTGAATAATTCTGCGTATGCAAAGATATCGGGGTATGTATAACTAGCATGAATCTAACATATAATTGATAAATTTGTTTTTACATTTTTCTTTTTCTACTTTTATATTACATTAATTATACTGTAAACTTATCTACTTAAATACTTATCGAAAAAAAAAAATCTACACATTATCTTCTCTGTCTTTTTAATTTAAAAAGTTAGGTATTACTGGCAAGTTGTGAACTATTCCCACAGCTTATATTTAGTAAATACAATCACATATAATGCGAATAATATGTTTAAGCAAACATTTTTAGGAATATCAAAAATCATACAAATCGGGCAAATCTACCTGCAATTGCCTTTATTTTATTATGCGTTCAAGTTACCATTGATTAATAATTTTGAACTAACTCTTTAACTGAAGAAAAATGAAAATTTAGATGTAATAAAATTCATTTTTGACAAAATAAAAATTATCTAAATAAGGAATTGATTTATGTAATGCTAATATTTCAAATATTAGTAATGTAGATATTGCATTTACAAAATCTTGTAAACTTGTTTTTATCGATAAAGGTATTGCATGATTGGGTATCTTGCGATTCTTATTAAATGCGTATCTTTAGACTAAATTTTGTGATTTTTAAGTGCAGCTTAAGTTGCTACTTTAAATTTTAAAATTCCCAATTATCATAAGTCCGATGTCGTTAGCTGATGACAATCACAGTAATCATTTTTTTTTATCTTCGATTCTTTTATGTCATTTACTAATTAAAATTCACGTATCTTGCTGAGCTTTTAAATACTTTCTTCAAATGCTACAAGCGCTATATACCAATGTTAACAAATCACCCTGGAAGTAATGAATGTTCAACTTTAAAAAATTAAGAGCAATATTTATCAGACAAAAGTAAAATTTTATTTCATGTAGGAAACACCCTTTACTAATTATCGACATGGGTTAATTAAACATTTATAGTATATTTTCAAGAGCTTTTAATCAGTGATCTTATTTCCAAGATTCTGAGGCCAAAAAAATTCGTTCAAAGCTGGAAAGTGCCAGAACTCCTTTTAATTTCTATGCATATGCGTCTAAATTTATTAAAGAAAACTGGATTATCAGAATTCTAAATTGATTCTGCAAAATTTTTTAAATTGTAGCAAATATGTGAGGGGTGGCGGTAGTCAATTCCTTCAGAAAACATTCCCTTGTTTTGGATAGCTTTCGTTAGTTTTCGTAGAATCTCACAATATAGAAGAGCGTAGGCAATTTGTTTTGGTATAAAATGCAGTAACTATTTGACTTAAGGTAGCATATAATTTTGCCTGGCGGTGGAAGAATATAATATGGGGTTTTCTAGAACTCCTGCTCAGATATAGTACGTAAAAGTAGACGATAATTACCTGGAAAAATGAAGTATATGTAAAAAATTTTGAAATAATATTTAAAAAGTTTAGTCACGCACTCACACTTAAGTAAAAAGCGCATGCGAGGCAACTCAATTCTAACTATATTTACTCTTTAAATCACGGATACATTTTTTTTTTTGTAAACTGTTATTCAATTATACAGTAGATTAAGTTCTTATTTCAGATCCTGAATAAGAGCCGTTCTGGGCCGTTGTTTGAATCATTTTTATTTAGAGAAACAACGTGTGTGAGTGCAAAAATAATATTTAATGAGTGGCAATTTCTCATTCACATTATTTCTAAATTTGAGATTTCATTCTAAAGAAATAACAAATACTGAGTACTTTAATTCCATCATATACATAGATATTGATAATGTGAAAGAAATCTGATGTTTGGCAATGATAATGCTAATGTCTTATAAAATTATACTATTCTGAAATTTCTTTAAAAGTACAATTGCTAATATTTTTTTAAAATTTTATTCGTTGCATGTATTGATATTTCAATTCTGAATCGAAAATTGAATCATTGGAATTTATAAGTTGACCACATGCAGATTTCGTTCTAGTTTTCAAATGTTTGCTTAATTAACCAACGTTCTAATCTTGGGATGTAATTTCTAAAAGCTTATATTTTATTTATAATAATGCGACGTGTATTAAATCGATTTAAATTGTTATAATATGATCCAAACATTTTTAAATATATTAATAAATATTATTACGGTATTAATAAATCAACTTTCTTTTAGAAAATTGCAATTTATAACTATTCTTAAATGTATATTTTTCACATCTTCTGATTGTATAGTCTTTAGGGAAAAATAAATTTAATTTTCTATAAAAGTTAATTTAAAAATTTAATATATAGAAAGTTACATTTAATATCCTTGGAGTAACGTTTCCAATTTAATGTTTTAAATAGACAAAATTCTTTTTAGAACTAATCATTAGAAAGAAATTTTCCATTGCAAAAAATTGGATTTTTGAAGTTATTTCCTGCTCCAGTTTAAAACTTAAATCTATAAAATGGCCATCATAAATTTCCTTAGGTTAAAAAATCTTTTTACCTCTTATTTTGATTTTAAAAATAAGGCTTTCTCAGCATTACATTGTCTTTTTTTTCCCCGTATTAATTTCATTTGCACAACGTATGATTATCAGTTTACTATCGATAAATATTGTATTTCTTTATAAGCTAATGTAGCTTGAGTCTATAAACATAACTTGGGTAAGTTTCTTTATCCTTCCAAATTTGTAATACCGTGCAAACTGAAATATATATTGTGTGTGTATGTGTGGTTCATCGCTTAATTAATATATGCACTTTGTTTTGATCTTTACTATTATTTATTTTCATGTCTATAGCGGAATAAAAATGTAACAAAGGTGGATATTTTTCTATGTGAAAGGAAGTAGGAAAACGTTGTCAGAAAGTCCATTTCTAGATTTAATCTAAACTGCATTGAATTTTTTTTTTTTTTTTTTTTTTTTTTTTTTTTTGAGGGAGAAAGGAGTTTTGAAAGAAATGCTGTTCAAGGCGGATTCTTTTTAGAAAAATCTCGGAAATAAAATTCTGGTTTTTGTGTTATTTCCGTCAGAAATCATTAGGACTTTTAGGAAGGCCAAAAGTTGGCGTCTTGGGACTAAGTGAGGCGGATAGTTGAATGGAACATTTCGTGTATATATAAATAAATGTGTAGTGGGGGTGGAAATGGGGGAGGGGGTAGATTTTCCAAAAAATTTTCAGGTGTGGAAGCAGCCTCACTTGCAATTCTATCAGCGCCTCAGCTCCCAAAGGTATAACTTTCAATACAGTTGGAAGAAGAAGTGGATTCATCTGGGCTGTTTTTCTCTTCCTAGAAAAAAGTACTTGACCGTATCAAAAATTTACAACACCATCGAGAGTTGAGTAAACTTATCTAGAGTAACTTAATGCCCATCTTATGACCACGGCTGGGAGAAATGTTCATGTGCTCCCCTTCTCCCCATGGGGAACGGAAAGACATTTGATGCTGAGTTTTTGGAAATGGCAATCTGCCCCTCAACTTCATCTGCCCTGCGTCTCTCGAGTATTTGCCATCGATGAAATGGAAGAACGACTTGATTGGGTCACTTCGCATCGCTTGTAAGTTGGGTTGTTGATTCGTTATCATTGTGTATTGCTTTCATACAAAAAGTGTTTTTGGATATTACAACCGTAATGTCGTTGTCTTTATACTTCTTAATGATTGCGTTTTGCTTTTGAAGAGATTATAATAAGTGCTTCTTTGTATACACACGTAATGAAGTTGCTCAACACCGCTCCTTTTTTAATTTAAACGAGACAAACATACGAAAGTATTTTCAAATTTGACACTTTCCATCAGAAATGTTTTGAACCATGGGAAATATTAAATATTTGTGAGAACAGAAGTTTTGATAATGTTTCTTTCGAAGAGCGTGGCTTAGAAATGGAACATAAGGTTTTATTTATTATGATAAAAAGCTTATTTTTGTAAAATATTAATATCCATGGTTTTTATAGACCATCTGCTATTAATGTATAAATCTGTAAAAGGTTATTGTCGCTTCCCCAATCGCAGATTATTTCCTTTAAAATAAAAATAAAATTTACTTATTTCTTAGCAAAACAAGATGCTCTTTTAATAAAATAAATTTGTGCCTAAATGATAAAGTTTGCTTTCTGCTATCTCCTCCCTACTTTGTGCCATAACCCCGTAATTGTTGGCGTAATCAGATAAAAGCGTGCCTGTAACTAACTGGCAAGAAAATTGAACTGTCACTGGCATCAGATGCTGGGCAAACCGAGCGTAACCGAAGCAATTAGCTGTCGGTGAAAGGACTGTTCTTTTTGCAATGTTCGAATGGATGACACTGTTAGACATACCTATCCATATAATTTTGGAGACCTCTTTTTTTTATCGGTAGCAGAGAAAGTGAAGTTGAATTAAGTGGTGTGTACACAGATACTTTTTCCTAAGCATTTTTATTTTTTCGGTGTTCTTTCCTTGTCATTGATCCATTGATTGGATTGTTTTAGTGGATTTTGAAATTGATTTTTTTTCTTTCCCTTGATAGCATTGTATTCGACATTGATTTTAATAATGGTTTTACAAGTTCGATCATTTTTTAAATAAATGTCCTTTAATATTACGTTTTCCTTTTTCAGATTTATTAGAATGACAAAATATCGAATAATTGATAATAAGTATAAGTTGAGTTGAAATCGAAACGTTTTCTATGAATGTATTCAATGCATTTATTATTTTACTCTAAAATTTCCATGTTTGCTTGGCACTGAGCAATTGTTATTTGTTTAATTTTTTGCTATTTGCTTATTTCTTTACCTTTTTAGTCTTAAAATTACATTGATTACTGTTATTAATTAAAAATATTTGTTTGCATTATATTCAGATTTTTTTTTTTTGAAGCATGATTGATTATAAAGAAAAAGGAATTTTCATTTTATTTCTTTCATAAAGATATTAGCTGTTTTACCTACATAATAACAACTGTACAATTTAAATGATCCACTATTATGTTAATATTTGTAAAATGCGATGTAATCATCGAAATTTGAGTTGCATTTTCTTAAGTGATTATTTCGCATTCAAAATAAATATTAAGATATAAAGCTATGGTAATACTATATATTTAATTGCTGTTTTCCTAAACTACAACACGTTCATAATTTCTGTTTAATGAGTCCTATTTAGCACATGAGATTGTTAGGAATTTCGTGTTTTTGATTTTTATTGTAAAAAATATAACGAATTATATTTATTATTGGGGCACAAACATGCTATACTTACCTTTAGATTTTAAAATTAATTTTACTAGAATAGGGTAATGTGTTTACTTAAGCATAATGAATACTTCGGATATTTCTCATTTAAAACTGCATTTAATTGTTGCTGAAAAAGGTCACGGTAAGTAGGGGGATTCCGTATCTTCTCTTTCATTTGTTTTGGACTAGTATGAGTAGAAATGAGAATTAAAAACTAACTAATGGTAACCTCTTCCTTTCAGGAAGAAATACGATGGACACACTTCCATTTATGGGGGATTAACAAGTTTGTAGATTACAAAACGTAAGGCTTAAATGCATCCTTTTCACAAACTTTTTTACTACTCATCCTTTCTTTTTTTATTCTTAATAACAATGAGAAATTATAAAAAAATGCAGATATAAGCCATTTGCTGTTTTTTGCTTCCCTTTTGTTTAAAAAAATATTAATTAGCTTTGCTGTTTCTAGAATCTTTTTAATAAAATTGTTGGGTTTGTTAAAAAAAAAAAA